>JAQZBX010009019.1:0-36007 GCA_029593785.1 Cabassous unicinctus | reverse complement strand
GGCCGTGATTCTCTCTCTCTTTTTTTTTTTTTTTTTTTTTACTTTATTTTATTTGTCTTCACTCCTGCAGATGGTTCTTCTTTTGTTTGTCTGCTTATTGTTTACTCACCTTCTCCTGGAGGCACTGGGAACCAAATGCAGGACCTCCCACATGGGAGGTGAGTGCCCAACAGCCTGAGCCACATTCGCTCCCTGCAGACTATGGTGCTGCTGGCTTGTGACATCTGCTGTGGCAGGTGTGGCATCTAGCTCATTGCAGTGGGGTGTGGCAGAGTGTGGTGGGGTGTGGAGTCTAGCTCATTGCAGCAGGGTGCGGGGTCTAGCTTGTTGTGGCAGGGTGAGGCATCCAGCTTGCTGAGGTGGGTGCGGGAGTCTAGCTTGTGGCAGCAGGTGCGGGCATATGCTTGTCTTCTTTAGGAGGCATCAGGACTCAAACCTGGGACCGCCCATGTGGTAGGTGGGTGCCCATCTGGTTGAGCCACATCGCTTCCCAGCAGTGATTCATTAATTCTCCTCAAATCCACCGCAAACAGGGACAGGGTTGAAACAATGGCTGAGCGGTCCCTGTTGGGGGTGGACGAAAATATGGTTCAGAATTGGGATCCAGCAATCTATATTTGTTGATCAAAAGCCATGACCATTACCTGACCATGCCCCACCCCTGTTCTTGGGAAAGAGAGCTTCCACATCTTCCTTTGTCTATAGCAGCTATCCAGGGACCAGAACCCAGGAAGTTTGCCTGGACGGTGGAGGATGGGTGCTGTTTGCTGACATGGAGCAAGTTACTCACAACTTTTTACCTCAGTTATTGGTCTTTTTGTCTCACTCTTCCTTAGATACTGTAATGTGTTTCCTTGGCCTCCAGAGCCCCAGAATAGTTGTTTCAGACAGTTTCTGCCTGTCCACTAGCTATTTTCAGAGGAGAAGTGAGTTCTGTAGATCCTTAATCTTCCATCTTCCCCAGAACTCTCTTGTGTATCTTTTTTTTCTGTTTAAATAAATACATTTCTTGTAAATTTGCTCTGTTTAAATTATGTAGTTTTGTTCAGTTATAAGAACAATCTTTAAAGGATGGTGGATCATGGGCTAGCTTAATGGATGGAATAGGAAAGTGGAAAATGTAAAACATCAGGAAACATGCAGTCAGAGCTAGGTAAGTTTGTTCACTGAGCATAAACTGACTAATCCATTAAACACAGTGTCCTCAGAAAATGAATGAAGATTCTATTAACTGATAGATAAAGTTTCCTCATTCAAATAAAAGTAGATGTACAAACTAAGCTAGAAACTAGCTGAAATATAAGGAAGAAATCCCAATTAGAATACCCCAGTTTCAAGATAAAATACATGCATTTCAATGCAGTTCATCTGATTAGAAATTGGTAAAAGATACTAAATTCTTCCCCCAAATAGAAAGCACAAACGAAGATTGGGGAGGAGTCTGACTTTATAATTTAGCTCTCAAATTGCTTAACACTCCTCCACTTCTGAATACACTTGTCCTTACTGCACTGGGCAGCAAATGTCCTTCTCACAGGCCTCTATGCAAGATTTTATACACTGTGATCTCTGAGCAGCCATTGGATGTAGGACCTCAGTCATACATATCACATAAATCTCCATGGAGATACACACAGTTCTCTCCATATTAACACTCTCCCGCTGCAGCATAAGGGCAAAGCTGCTTGTTTGTTTCCACAGTAGTTTGCTTTTCTCTGATTCTTTCTTGGTCACCAAGCCCTGTGGGAGTGCTTCATGCAGGAAGAGGCAGTAAGGCCAAAGTAGGATTTCCCAGGAACAAAATCAATGGCATTCACCCATTCGTCTGTGCCTGCTTCTACAGTTGCAAAGTTTGAATTACTTAACTCAGCTTCACCCTCACTCATTTCAACAAGCTGTTGAAATGAGAGACTTGGTGTATTAGTCAACCAAAGGTGTGCTGATGCAAAGTATCAGAAATCTGTTGGCTTTTATAAAGGGTATTTATTTGGGGTAGAAACTTACAGTTACCAGGCCATAAAGCATAAGTTACTTCCGTCACCAAAGTCTGTTGCCACGTGTCGGAGCAAGATGTCTGCCAATGTCTGCAAGGGTCCGGCCTTCCTCTTCCTCTTAAGGTGCCTTGGTCCCAGCTTCTTCTAATATCAGCTATAGGCTGGAATAAGTCCCATCTCTCTCCCAGGGACTTGGTCCTCTCTGGGGTCAGCTGCTCTGGTATCTCCACAAGGTCAGCTGTAGAGACTATCAGGTTCTCTCTCTTCCCAGGGCCTCTGCCATGTCTATGGAGCCATCTTCATTCATCTGTGTTCTTCTCCTCTGTGTTTACTTCCTGGGGCTCCAGTATCCAAAAACTCTTCTGTCTCCTCTGCCATGTCATGTTCTCTGTGAGTCCCTACCCACCAAAGGGGTGGGGACTCAACATCCTACTGACATGGCCGAATCAAAGCCTTAATCATAAATTAATCAAGTAAAAGTGAAACCTCTGAATTCAATACAATCTAAAGGTATCACTAGCCCAGAGGAAGAAACTGATATACAAACATAATCAGTATTTCTTTTTGGAATTCATCAATAATATCTAACTGCCACACTTGGTAAACAAAAAGAGATTATTTTGCAGTCAGATCTGCAGCAGCTGCTCCTTTCTGTTTCAGTGGCTTATTCTGCTCCTATCTGCAGCAGTCTTTCTCAATACTGTACCCTTGCTGAAAGTGCTTGCACACTACACCATATGGACTATCAGAGAGGTCATGCAAGTAGCAAGTTATCTCCTTCTTTACAAACCTCATGCTTAAAATACCTGCAGGTGACCTGTTTAATCCAGGCGTTGCTAGTGCCGTTGCTGCCTCCTGTGTATCATATTTTAATCAACCATTTTTCATAAAGGAAGAAGATTTGCACCTGTGCTCCTTATATTAAATTTTTTTACACATAATAATTTTCATAAGTACAAATTTTGTGCCCAGTGTTTGGGATTTTCAAATAATCGTTTTAACTAGGTGATATCTTTTTCTCTATTTTACTATTGTCTATCTATTTATCTACTACTTTGAGGATATATTTTAATCATTTGGCATAAAATATCAGTGAGTATATCAATCATTCATATTCAATAATTCACTTATCCAAAGTCACCAGGGAGTCTGCTAAGCCCTGAGAATACACTTGTTGACCAAATAGACAAAACATTTGCTTTCTTGGAACACAGTTTTTTTGAGTCATAAATATCAAGCAAATATTCAAGCAAGTAGTTCTATTATCATCATTTTATTGGATTATAAGCAGAAAAAATATAGGGTTCTACAAAATGTATATTGACAGAGACAGGATGGGGGTGTCTATTTTCAGTTGGTTATAAAGAAGGCATCTTAGATGAAGAGAAGATGAGTAAGAATTAGAGATAGATACTGGGACTTATCAGTGTGGAGGTGAGATGATTTCAGGGGAATCACCATATTAGAATATTTCAAAGTCTAGAAGTTTACCATAGGTGGGGGAACTGGCAGTGCTGTGAGTGGACTAAGTACTAAATTACAGCAGACCTAAGGCCAGAGAAGAAGGATTTGATGTTCTTCCTTCAGAGTTCACCATTGCCTACCTCCAGTTCAAAGGAGTAAGCCAAAGCAGAAATACCATGATAGAGAGAAATAATTGTTCTTTCTTTGTTTTTTCTTTCCACCATGACCATAGAATTTAATTCAGGGACATAAATCAATATGTATAAAATATTCACTCAGATTCACCAATTGTTAATATTTTGCAACATATGCTAATTAAATAAATGCATATGTAATAAATCTGTGCACTTTCATGCATATGTATGTGTATATATATATAATATTCTGCAACATGGGAACATTAAATATCATATGTGTGTATGGATGTATGTATAAATAAATTATATGTATATGGTATTTGTATGCATATAACTCTGTGTAATGCATATGTATGTGTGTGAATGGATGGATGGGTGTGGATGGAGGTGGATAGATGGATGGATGGATAGGTAGAATATTTGGTTAAACCTTTTGAAAATAAACTTCAGACTATCACACTTCCTTCCGAATAGTTCATATCTCAGGAATAAGAAATTTTCCTTTAAAAAAAAGATACCATTAAAACACTTGAGAAAATTAAAGATTATAATTCTGTAATATAATCGAATATACCATCTTTATTCAAATTCACCCAACTATCAACAAAATGCTTTCTTTTAAAAAAACAAATTCAGAATCCTATCACATTTCACTAATTATGTTTGGTTTGCCACATTTAAATTTTATTTTTAATGTATTTGTTTTTTAAGTAGGTAGCAAAACCACTAGGTTTAAAATTTTAAATTGCCAAGGAAAAGTCTTCTTCTATCCCGTTTTCAGTCTCTTTGTTATGCTTCCCAGAGGGTCACCAATATACTCACTTTCATATTTAAGATGGTTTCTATTTTTTACTCATATGGTAGTACATTAATCAATCAAGGAGAGATCTTATGATAATTTCAAGAAGCCAATTGAAAGCAGAGACATGAACAGACATATGCTCATTAATATTAACAGCGGCATCACTCACCACTGCCAAAAACTGGAAGCAACCCAACAGATGAATGGACAAATTGTGGTATATACGCACAATGCAACATTACTCAGCTGTAAGAAGAAATGAAGTACTGACACAAAGACAACATGGATGAATCCTGAAGACCCCATGCTGAGTGAAGCAAGCCAGTCACCAAAGGACAAATATTACTTGCCCTTACTGATATGACCTAAGCAAATTGAGCAGACTCACAGAGCTAGAGTCTTGAAGATAGGTTTAAAGGAGCCAGAAAGGGAATAGAGAATGGTGAGCTGATGCTCACTATGGGCAAAGCCTATGATAAGGTGGAAGGGGGATGGTTTATCAGTGGATGGGGGTGACAACGGTGCAGGGATGTGAGAGGGGTTGATGGTGCTGGAATGTGAAGGTGAGCAGAATGGGGGTGTGGGTCTGGATGGACTATCTATGGACCTGAGGGGAGGACTGGAGGAAGGAAGAGGTGAATTCTGGGGATTTGTAGGTCTGTGGTTGAAACTACAATGGTAGGGTTGTTCTTATGGCAAATATGGCAGGGGAGGGTTGCTGGTGCAGAGTGTCAGAAGTAGTAGGATATGTGAGAAAGGGTGCACCTGCAGCATGTTTCTATAGAATATGACTGTGCTCACCTTGGCATAAGGTGTTATTTCAGTGAGTGAAGACCAACACAATAGACAAGAAAATATTAAACTTCCATCCTGGGGAGCATTTCTACATTCTCAAACAGAAGGGGAAGAACATCTTGAGTACATAGGCAGTGCCTAATAAAAGAAAACAGACCAGTATGTCAAGCCCTCCATATTAATGCATAAAATTATAAACCTTACTGTTCAAAAATTGAAACTTCGTGGTTGCCATAGATTCTGAGGGGAAGGTGAGGGAGGAATGGGTGGAACATGGGGCATCTTTGGCGCATTAGAGTTACCTCCTGAAAACCTCCTTGTTGCTCTAATGTGGTTTCTCTCTAAGCCAAACTCAGCATATAAATTCACTGCCTTCTCCCTCCCCACCCCTCATGTGGGGCATGACTTCCAGGGTAAACCTCCCTAGCACTAAGGGATTAATACCAAGTGCCAACTAATGATTTATTTGGAAAAAGACCTTGACCAAAAGGGGGAATCATTAAATGCAAATGAGTTTTTATGGCTAAGAGATTTCAAAGGGATTTGGAAGGTCATTCCAGAGGTTACGCTTATGCATGTCTCAAAAGGATCTGACTGTCTGCCACAGTAAACAGTGCCTCAAATAGGGGTGATCCTGGGGGCTCCAGAGACATCTGGACACTATAGGCTGGGCAGATAACCCCAGGAAATCTGCATCCTGTGAGTGGGCCTTACCTTGGAATATATGATAAGCCATCTCCCCCCAATGTATCAGAGTTAGACTCAATTATAATTTTCCTACACATGGTTCTGAAAGAAGTGTTCTTAACTGACTCGGGAGTGATCAGCGCATGGAGAGGAGAGCAGGGGAAAGGACATCATCAATACAAGGTCTTTTTCCTTCAGAATTTTGCACTGCTTCATGGCCTTTTTGCTTTACCAGTTGCTGTTTGTAAGTCAGAAGCAATTCTGATTCCTAGTCCATTTTGAATGATTGATCATTTTATTTTTCTTTCTGAAAGCCTGCAGAAATTTTCTTTTCTTCAATATTTTTAAATTTCAGACATTGTTTTTTGTTATGGATCTATTTTAACTCATTTTACTGGGCACCTGATGAACTCTCAATTTGGCAATTCATGTTCTTCAGTTCTGGGAAATATTTTAATAATTTCATTAATTATTTCCTACCATCTGTTTTTCTCCTCTCTCCATCTGGACCTATTATTTGGATCTTGGAATTCCGGGATTGATTTTTATTTTGTTTTATATTTCCTCTCTTATGTGTTATTTTGTCTTTTTGTCTATTTTCTTTAAGATTTCTTAACTTTGTCATATTGAAGTGTCCATTTAACCATCAAGATGTTTAATTATAAGAGTTCTTTTTTGGTTTTTAAAACATTTCTTCTTGTTCTTATTTCAGGATTAACTATTATCTTATCTCTGTGAGAATATCAGTGACAGTTCTTGCAGCTTTTTTCTCCCTGCATATTCCTCATTTCTTTGATGGATTTTAATCTTTGTTTCTTTTTTTCTTATCTTCTATGCTCAAGATTTTATGTAACCATCCATTAAGTTTTTGGCTTTCTTCTCATTATTAAAAGGACACTAAAAATTGACTTCAAAATTCTGAGCATCTGGTGAGAGCTATGCTTTGCAGAAAGTGATCTGGGTGCTTCATTTTTAGGGATCTCCAAGTATCAGGCTTCAGATTCTCCAGGGAAGGGTCTTTGAATCACCTGCCTGAAGGTGAAGACTATGGCTGTCAACATTCTGGAAGGCTTCTGTGGTGGAAGACTTTGGGGAAAACAGCTGCTGTTCACTGCATTTAGTGTTCTGTATCCATACCCTCCAGATATGCTATAGTTTATTTCCAAAGTGAGTAAATCTGCAAGCTTCTATCGGGGTTGTATTAGGGTAGGCTATAGTGATATAGTGGCTTCTGAAACAGTTTTTATCAGTCCTATCTATTTTAGTAATCACTGTCACTCTCATTTCCAGAGGTGCCTGGTATTGATAGCTCATGTAATTTTGAAGAATGTGTGGTAAATAAGGTTATCAATGTTCTCCACCACAAACGTGGCATTAGCTTTCTCAGAGCAGCTAAGTCATTTCCCACTCCACCATCTGCTTTCCAGCTTCCAAAACTTTGTTGCTGTTTTCTCATTTCCAGGTCTTTTTATCCTTGTAAAAGTCTTTTAAAATAATTTCCTTTTTAGCACTTTTTGAAGGATTTAAAAAGGGGAAAATTAATGTTCCTGTGTTCACTATACCATCATAAATTGGAAATGCAACTAAAAGCAAAAATGTAATATGTATATGAGTGTATGTATACATATGCTTATATTGTATATGTGTACATATAAATATATGCTAAAGAATATATATTCTTCTCTTAATTTGGGCCAGTCTTTAAGTCTGTGAATTTCTCATAAAACTATCTGTTAAAGAAATGTATATTCACTCATTTGGTTGCCATTAGAACCACTGAGAAAATAGAAAGAAAATATGTTGACTGTAACTGATTGGATAAAAGTTGAATTAGGCACAACTGATAAAGGGCATGGAGAAGATCGTAATATGCAAATTAAGATTTTTATAAAGATGCATTGTATTGTTTTGTTTTGTTTTATAAACTAGTAGAGATTTTTCAATGACTTGAATTTGACAAAAAGCCAGTGATGGAAAGACCATAACCAAAATATTGAGAAGGCTAAGAAAACAATTCAATTAAACAATAAAACTATTAATAAAATCTTTTAAAATATCTGAAATAAGCTTTAGCTTATTAAAGATGTATAGGCTCCATCTTCAACTGTGTCATCTTAATCCACAGCTAGTTATTTATCATCCTTGGTCTAAAAATGGCAATTTTAAAATGTCACTATGCTTAACAAATGACCTCTGTCTTCCACACTGTGAAGAGAGGAACTTACCTCCTACTGTTTCAAGGAAAGGTGTATAAATGGTGCTTCAAAGCATGCACTTTTAAGTCAGATATCTGATTTTTGGCTGAAATCCAGGGTCTACTTTCTATATGTTTCAAATATATACGTAAAATTGGTGTGCATCAGCTTATTCATTTGCAATTTTGAAAATAAGATCTATATAATTGCTATTTTAAATTAACCGAGATAATGTATGTACATCACATAGAAGATGGCCAAATTATAGCATTATCACTGTTTTTTATTATTCAAGAAAATTGAGACTACTGGTAAAAAAATATTCTCATGTTCCCACAATGGTTTTCACAAAGTTATCTTAATGTATAATGATTCTTAACTCTTTTCTATTTTCTCAAAGCAAACCCTTTTACCTGCTATCTTTCTAACTTGGACTATATTGCTTCATAAATTGCTGTCTTATGGTTTTCTTGTTCTGGCTCTTGTTACAGTCTTGACCAGGTAGCCGCTTCCTCATCTATTTTGCTTCTTTTCTGTCTCCACATATGCTCCTTCTTGAAACTATTAAATACCAGCTCTCACTGCCCCAGTACCATATCTTAACATAAAGTGCAGGATGTCTATTATTATACTCTCCCAAATTCACTAAAAATATTTAACAATCTTAATCCCAATCTCTACACTTCAGTAGCATTGAATTGCTTGCACTTCCCTGTTCATGTGTCCATGCCTTTGTTTCATATATATTTTTATGCTTCCCTCCTCTACCTGACTAATTCATACACAGTTCAGGCCTTTTCTCTTCTAAAATGCCTTCTATGACCTCTATGAGGCTGGGTAACATGCTTTTCCTCTGTGGTGGTGCCATAGTACTTTTGAGTAGTGTTCTATTATTCTGCCCTTGTCCTTTGTCCAATTTAGGCTGTGGATTGGTGCTGTGTCTGTTATGTCTGGGGAGGCATATAACAGCCTGGAATACCAAAAAAGCCTGCAATTATTCCAAACTACTAAGCTAGAAGAATTGAGAGGATTCAGAGGATAAACAGAGTTTTTGGAGAAATTATTTTTGAGAGAGATTTAAACAGCTTGTGGAAGGGATAATAGGGAAGAGGGCTGAAGAAGATGAATTGATGGGGAATAGAGAGAGTGCTTTGCCTCCTAAAAACAACTCAAAAATCTCGAATGCCCTGCACATCAAAAAGAATCCAGGAGAACAGCATCTCTGCAGTGAAGGGCTACAGGGTCTTGAGTGACCATAGGAATAGGAACCAGGATTCTGTCAGTTATTACCCATGTGGTCTGAACCTGAAGTCATGTTATTTACCCTCAGCTCCCCACCCCCCATCCTTTGCTATGTCCGAAAATCCTACCTAAAATTGGCATAATCCCACAAAAGTGTGAAAAGCTTCAAAAATTGTATACTCTGTATCTGGAAGAACAGTGTCTCGGGCATGCTAATGGAAGATGATTTTTAGGAAACAAGGGCCTCTTATGTGCAAATAGCAGATGATTGAGAGTTGTTGAAGAACCTGATGGAATGATATGTGCTTTAATTCAACCACAGAGGATTTTCCTTGGTAGAATTTATTAATCATTGACTTATAGATTTATACCAAGGCTAAGAATTTATTTGGACTAGAGCTGGCTTGTATTGGCTTACACATCTCTTCCTAAATTCAGCCTCATTAACATCTTATTTGTTGCTTGAAATTGGATGTTGTGGGGGTATTGTAAATGATGGAATTTGGCAAATTCTACAACCAGTACTTTTTACTACAACCTGGTCACTATACTAATGGCTAGAACTCAAGTCCAGGAGAGTTAAGACATTTAAAGGACCTTTCTATTAACCTAATATGATGACAAGCATCATAGATATGGCTCTGAAGATATGGCTCTGAAAATGAATGTTCATTTCTGTGAGTTAGGTTTAAAGAAAGGGGAAGCTAGGTATAAATAGGAAGTTATAATAAAACTTATAAAATTTTGAGGGGAAATTGAAGACCCATTTTGTCCAGCACACCATGACACTCCAGAGTCCCTCTTTCTCTTTAAGGGATGCCAGGGGAGTGGGGGAAGTCATCTTCCTGGTCTTCCACACTGCTGCAACGAAAACAGTACCACTTTCATTTATTTTATATATTGGGCTTTTGCATAAGATTTCCTCTAAACATTAATTTCCAAGATTAGAATAAGTTTAAAAATCAGTTATGAAGAAGACACATCCCTTTATTTAACACATGAGGAAATGAAAATGACCCAGAAAATGAAAATAACTTAAGCACATATATATGTATATATATACATGCACACATTTTTCTATCCTATCTACATCTTCCCAAGTAGTAGTTAAGATTGTGAGTGAATGTATTTTCCCATTAACTGACTAATACATTGGCAATTTTGAAATTCATTGCTAGTTTACCAATATTCTATTAAAAATTTCAAAGAAAGTAAATATCAAGGTATTATAAAAAACACTTTTCATGAAGAAAAAAGAGATTTTTCAAAATATATTAATTAAGCATATTTTTAAAAATACTGGATTTACTGAAGCAGATTTTTAAATTAAAACTTTTAAAATATAAAAGGCAATATTGTTCTAGTAGTCTGTCATTTATTCCTTAATTATTAAAAATTGTTATGTCTTCATTTCCTCTAGATTCTCTATTAACCACATGACTGGTTAAATTCTAACAATCAGCAGTATAATGAATCTGAAGCTTAGTTAGTCATATCTACCTTTCTATTTTGATGTTTAGCCTTCACATTTTAAATTTATTAACTTGAAATTTAATATTTTTATTATTTTATAAAAATGCCCACAATATCTGAGACAAACTTATCTTCTAGTTTAAGTTTTTAATAACAAATAAGGTATTTTTTATCTTTTAGGTTTTTTCCAAAGCCTGAAATGTTTTGTTTCACTGACTTATATAATATAAAATATTGTTCTTATATTTCTACTAATTTATTTATTTTTTTAATTATTATATGGATCAACATGGTTAGTAGCATCTAACTATAGAGCAAAAATAAAAACAACTTTATTTTCTTAATAACATGCAAAATATTTTCTGAATTAAAGCATTTTAGAAAAAAATTTTCTTTCATAATCATTTTTAGTCATCTGAAAGAACAGGGCCTTAAACACTATAAATTCACCTATAGACTCTCTTTCTTTCTCTCCTTAAGTATAATGTTATGTATTTCTAGCTACTAAGCGAAATAATTATAAAATGATATGTCTTTAGTTTCTAACCAATTTCATCATCTAAATAAACACTATGAGTGGTAAAACTATTACTAGGCATAATGTAAAGCTCTAAGTATTATTCTAAGTTCCCAATAGGATAGAAAATTTAAGTTAAAAGAAATCATAGCTCCTATAGATGAACCTTGGAAAGGATAAAATTCATGATTTGGAAAACCTTTACAGATGTTGTTTTCAAGGTTATCTTGTGGGGTTGAAAAGCTATTTTAATGTATGTTTTAGGTTCTTTCAGTGTTATGCAGTCATAATTAGAATTATCATATTTCAGTTCATATCATATAAACATCAAATAAGAAATGACTCTGTTGCCATATTAGTTATTGATCTCAAATCATCTAACTTCTTGAAATGACACCTCAAGAAGCACTTGGACTTTCTTTCAGCTACATTGGCAAAAAATTATTTACGTTAAGCAGGAACTATAATTTTGATGGATGCAATTTAACTAAATCCCTGTTTTTTTTGGTACATATCTTTTTTATATTTACCTCTTCATAAAAAAATATCATAAGAAGCTGCATATAAAGGTCCAATGAATTGTATAAAATAAGGAAGAGAAGGTTTCAAATTCACTGAACTGCAGGTATGACACCATTCAAACTGTCTTTCAATAATGGCACACTGAGAAAACTTTATTTGGGCAGCTTGCTTTGACTGACTTCACCAACTAGCAGCAGGAAACACATACCCACATCATTAAAAGTTCTGAAAAGATCATACTGTGTTCAATTTTTTGTAAAGTTTGGAGTATTTATTTGAACTGTCATTTGCCATGAAGTTTGTGAGGACTGAATGTGCTTTGCTAGACTCTATAGTGTACAAAGGGAAATCATGTTTTGCATTTATTGAAGAGTACACAAGCTTTCGGGTAGCAAAATGCCAAGAAAATATTTTACTTGCTTCTTAAAATGTGAAATTATATAAGTGCAAGCAATTTTTTTTCAGCTAAGGGATATTTCTATACAGTGGATACTCTTAAAAATTTTAGGAATATTACTTGGGAATGCATAAGTTTCAACACTATTCTATACACATTTGCAGTGGCTGTAATAAAAACTAGAGTTACTAAAGTCAGTTCTTATTTTATTTCAATGATTTTAAATCAATATGTTCTATGTGCCGAATCTGTATCAAATGATGAATCTCAACAATTATCACTACCTTTGTTAAGCACATACTGATGCTAAGCACTTTCATTGCATCGTCTCACAAAATCCTCTCAGCAACCACATAAGGTTTAAAATATGGTGTAATAGTAATTATTATTATTTCCATTTTATGTATTCATTCAAGTAATATTTATTGAGCTCTTCTAGTTGGATGAGGAAACTGAAGCACAGCAATTTTAATTAACTTTCCTAAAATCATACTTGCAGTGATAGTGGAAATGTAGAAAAAGAACTCTGTGCCTTTCAAAGTACATTTTTAAACTGCTAACATGATACTAAAAGAAAACCCCACAAATAATGGCAAAAGGTTTACAAAAAAGAGAAATTAAGAAAATCTAAGTCAAAATAATTTTGCATATGTGAGGCTATTTCTATAAAATGTAAATATTAATGAAATTTGATAATTGTGAGTGTATGAGTGTGTGAAGTAGGTGAAGTATAAATATCAGGCACTCTAGGAGAAGCTTGCTAGATAGTTTTTCGAGACATAAACATTTTTAGAAACTGTGTTTTGCAAGGCATTATTACACAAAAGGATGACAGCAAACCTAGAGATAATTGATTAATTCCCTATTATATTAACATTGGAAAATTAGGCCCAAAGAGATCGCAGCCTTGCTAAGGTCATACAAATATTGCAGGTAAAAGCAAAGAATAGAATCCCAATCTATGCTAAAAACAAATTGTTACTCTTTTTATCAAATCAAAGTTAACATAATTCTTGCATTTTAAGTTATTTCATGTTTGTGTTACACTATAATCATTAGAGACAGTAAGCTCCTGAAAACCTGTTTTTTCTCTCCCTCTGTTACTATTGTTTTAAATCTAGTGTCATTCTTTTCTCAAAACCTTGACTATCCTTTATCAACTCCAAGTGTGACATGGTACAATATCTTGAATTCTTACCGAATATTATCCATCTCACTCTCCGTTATGTCCCTAAATCTTTGCAATTCTTACTTTTGCCTTTATTAATCTGCTTGAGGTGTCAATGACTGTTCTTTTTATATATCCTATAGCTGCTAAATTAGTACCTTGCACATCAAAATAAATAAATGCTTACTAATATTTAATTCAATTTAAATCCACTGATAACATGTATTTTACATAAATTCCTTGGAGAACACTGTATCAGGATTGAGAATCTGAAAATACTTTCTTTAAAACCAATTATTTTGCTGTATGAATTGGTATCCTTGATCGTTTAATGTTTCAGCTATGTTGGTTTCTAAAATCCAAGGAGTTTTTGTAATGCTATAAAGATACAGAAATTATAAATTTAAATACTTATTAAATATATGGGTCTTCCTGTGAACAAATGTTATCTTATCAAGTAATGCCATAATAGGATTTATAAGATCTTGATTAAAACTCATTTAGTGTGTTATCAGATGGAATATACTTAAAAGAAATCGTTGACATGTTGATCAGATTAAATTGATTTAACCTCAGTTGAAATTTAAGTTCAGCATTAGTCATGGATAATTACTGTCAGAAAGGATATGTACCAATTACTCATTTACATAATATGAGCTTTCTTTTGGGTTGCATATGAATTGATTAAATTTTCTTTCTTTGCTGTAGCTACATGCAACAAGCAGCTCCTAGCTAGTACATAATAGTTCATTAACTTCTAGAAAATGGCCAATAACATAATACAGATCTCCAAATGGCTTTAAGGGGACGAATTTAAGAGGAAAAAAATCTTGGAAAGACCTTCACCTGGTTAGAAATACAAGCTATAACCACATCTTATAGTAGGGCATCCCCCTAAAAAAAAAAAAGGGAAAATTGCATAAAGTAAAAAAGGTGCCTCAATTTGTCACTAAAACGTAAAATGATCAGCATCTCTTGATAACTCACTCTTATAATAAGAAAATAAAAATATAATATATATATTTAGGTCATAAAATTAACAAAACATAAGATTTGAGTCAAATTCCTGAGTTATAATGGCAGCTCCATGTTGGACCTCTAAACATTAGATCAATAATTTGTAAAAGTTCTCATATAAAGATGAGGGGGAAATGCTCAACATTGAAATCACTTACTATCTTATAGTCATAATTGAGTTGCTTTTGTATTTCCTTTTTAATGTTTTGCATTAAGCATTCAAAAGCAAAAATGTTAAAGTACAAAAAGTACAATACTGACATATCACTATACCTAATCAACTGTTTTATTTTTCTTTTTTCTAATATTTTCAAATGCTTGTATAAGTTTACATAGTTTTAATCCTAGCATAAACTTTTCCTCTTTTCCATTCAGGAAATTTAATAATTATTTACCTAGCCCGTTTCATGACATATTAATTATTTTTTATTATAAATCAGTAGTTTATTATGTTGGTGATTTTCAATGTGTTTACCCTGAAGTGGCAGTATCAACTTCCCCTGGGAACTATAAATTTTCAGGTGCATCTTAAACCTAGTGAACAGAAACTTTAAGGATGGGCCTCTGGGATCTGCTTTAACAAGCCCTTCTAGGTCATTCTAATGCATGTTAAAGTTTGAGAACTACTGCACTGAACAAATTTTTCAAAATTTACTAAGCTATTTCAATTATTTATTATCAAACAGTTTAAATAACACTGTAGCAGAAAGCTTTGTCCAATAATTGTATTTTCTTTTGCTTTCTTTATGTTTTAAAGTTTATAGAATGCTCTCTCACAAGAGTCCACACATTTTTAAATTGTTTTTAAGATTTGTTCCAATATGAACTGCTATCAAAAATTTAAATTAGCTTTTTGAACTGCATCATTGATAATGTTCATTTTAGTACTAATTTTAATTTTACTATGTATTTGCTCATTTAAATTTCATTTGAAACTAAGTGCATAAAATTAAAATTAGTGCATGAGTTTCATTTTAAAAACAGATAAATTAATTCTTTAAATGTTTTCATTTTACATATTTGTACCCTTCTGAAAATTATTTTTTGAAGACATTATAATAATAATTGATACTTAAGTAATTTGGTATATACATGCATAAATATAAATGCCAAGTCCTTTAATCCTCATAACCCTATAAGGACATGCTATTATTTCCCTCTTTTACAGATGAGGAAATAGCATTATAGAAGTGCTCAAAATACTGAAACTTGTAAATGGTGGAGCTGTGATTTCAACTCAGAGTCAAAATCCACATTCTTAATCATCATGATGCTATTATGTAGAAAGAGGGTTTATAATGAAAACCTGAAAATAAACACTAAATAAAGAAAATTACTGTGTTTAGGTTTATCATCTCTCAAACTTTTTTTTTGCAATATATAGGTGTCACTAATGATATATATATATTGTTCTTCTGCATTCCTTCTTAAAAGGAAATATGGTTTTAAATGCTGAAAGAATCATTTTTGATCAGCAGTTAACGCTCTCTGAAAAATAAAGGTTAACATTTATATATTTTTATACTTATTCCCAAATGAAACAGATTCACTTTAGTGTACATTTACTACCATTTTTCACTTTCCAGTTAAATAATATTCTCAAGGGAGAAATGCCAAACTAATAAAGCAAAAGTGAAGTTTCCTTGTCTTGCGTTTGTGCAAGACCACTGGACCCATCTATGATTTTCAGAATGAACAAGTAACAAGAAAATTGAGATCTTGTTTATTTGTTCTTTTAGTTACGAAATGCATCAGTGATTGTCAAGTGGCAAGGGTAACAAGATCAGCTATAAGAACTTAGCAAAAAATTTTCAAGGCCTCCTTATTTTCCATTCCTGCCCCCTCCCACCCTCATTTCATGTCTTATATACAGATATTCTATCCAGAATTCTGTTATTGTAAGAACATTTGTTAAGCATTCACAATGTGCCAAGGATAGCTCTGATTTCTGTGGATTACAACAGTAATAATTAGTGCAATTCTAGAAGATAGGTAATACTGTTTTCCCTATATTACAGGTGGGGCAACTTGGCACGGAAAAGTAATTTATCCAAGGCCATAATCAAGCTACTAAGTCTCAGAGTCAGAGTCTGAATTCAAGCTACTTAAGTGTAGAGCCCTTACCCTTAAGTACCACACTACTACTTAGGGAGGGAGAAGAGCACTCGAGGAGAGAAGTAGTAGGGTGAAATGATGAGGGTGAATATGAAAAAGTGCATCTGAAGTTTCTCATACAAGTTCTTCCTTGCATGAGAAAACAATAAATGATTTTTTCCCTAATTCTTATAGAACATTTTTAAAATCTCATACTCTGGAAGTCATGTGTTATTTGAATATATGAATCCTAATGATTTTTATCTTTTATCTTTAGGATCCCTGATCCAGGATGGTCCTTTTGGATCTTGTGAAAATAAGTACTGTGGTTTGGGAAGACACTGTGTTCTCAACAGAGAGACGGGTCAAGCAGAATGTGCCTGCATGGAGATCTGCAAACGGCACTACAAGCCTGTGTGTGGATCTGATGGAGAATTTTACGAAAATCACTGTGAAGTGCACAGAGCTGCTTGCCTGAAAAAACAAAAGATTACCATTGTCCACAATGAGGACTGTTTCTTCAAAGGTAAATGCAGGGTGAACCTAAAGGTGCCACCCTTCTCTATTTCTTCCTTCTTCTCAGCTACTGCCTCTATGTTTAAACTCTAGCATAATTTTATATCAGCAGGTGTCTAAAAAGGTAAAATTGTGAGTGTAATTACACCAATCAACAGGAAGTGTATAGTAATTTACATGGATATAATTCTGATATTCAGTTGAGGATTCAGCTTGCCAAAATATGACTCAAAATTTAATATAGCTTACAGCATTGTACCATATGGCGTCCCAATCATGGCAGTTATCTTAGGGACAGAGTAGCCAATTCAGTTGACAGCATAAATCCACCCAGTGAAAAGCTCCTGGAGTGGAGTTGAAGGAGTACTGAATGCCAGTTCGTGCTGTGATAACATCTCATTTCTTCCAGATTAAAAGTGGTGGTTTTAGTTTGCACCACATAATTCAAATTATATGCAAACTGTAAATACCCACTAGAATAATTAACTGTGAAGAACTCATGCTAAACATAATTAGTAAATTCGAGACGACAGTAGCTTAAAAACTAAAAGTTCTTTTGTTGAAAAAAATTATTTAAAATCATTAGTCATTATAAAAGAAAAAGACTACCTAATTTAATATAGTAATACTAATTGCATAATTATTTTTACATGCAGTATAAATGAACCCTTGAACAACTTTAACTACATTTGTTTATTTATAAATGTAGTTATTGTTTGCTTGTGTATGCTGAAGAGACTATTTGCTTGTTAATAGTCATGACCAAGCTTGAAATTCTAAAGAGTTAAATATAGAGACTTCCATCATTCTAATATTTCAACGATCAACCTGCTTTCTAACACTAACTTTCTAACACTAACAAAAATTTCTCAGAATCTTCCTAAAGTATGTTTACACTTAAAAGTGTATTTGACATTTTCACTCTTAGCTTAAATTTATGGCTGAAATATTACGTTATTACCCTTCACTCTCCCACCTAGTAATATAAATTGAGATTTAAAATTTCTGTTTCTCAAACTTGTAGAATAACATATTATTTCCAAGGTTATAAGAAAAAAAGATGATTTATGGAACATTTCAAATGCTGTTAGATGTAATGCTTGGTAATCATCGTTGATATTAGAAGACCTATAACATGATGTAAGTAAAATTAAGAAAATAGATTCCTTACTGGAGAGCACAATATGCATACTAAATGCACATGCAAAAAATTTTATGAGATTAGATTCTCTCTTTAAAGAAAGATTATAGCCACTTTCATTTCAAGTTCAGATTATTCCCCTCTTCTGCCAAATCTATTTTACAGATAGGTAAAATTGATTCTATTAACATTGTGCTTTGAAGCTCATAGAAGAGTATTTTTCTCCCATTTTAACCTGAGATGGTTTTGTAGAAATGATACTATTCCACTGATGCATGATATCATAAAACCATGTAAATAATATGCTACTAAGTTAGCCTAGAACATATTTTTAAGCTTAGGCTTTGTCCATTCAACACCAAGCAACTGATTTTATAGGAAGCGTAATACTGAATTCATGTAAAAAATCTGGTGTATTTAATTTCCCACTTTACAGCATATGCTTAGGCATACTGCAGATTCAGTAGTTAAATCAGCATGGAGATAGATGAACAGTGCATAGCCAGGAACGTTGTCTTCTCTAAAGTTTATGTCATAAAACAGTGGTTTGAAAAACATTTTTCCTTCAGAATTATAGCAAGCTGTTTTAGTCTCCTAACTGATAAAAGAGATACCATACAGGGGTTGCCTTAAACAATGGGAAGTTATTGGCTCATGGTTTTGAATCTAGGGGAAGTTCAAAATTGAGGTGTCAGAAAGGGAATATCTTCTTCCTGGAGACTGTGGCATTCTGGGGTTGGCAGTCAGGCACCCTTGGTCCTTGGCTTTTCTGTCACGTGCCAATGTTCATGGTGGCCTCTCCTGGCTTCTCTCTCCCTCTGACATTCACTCTGCCTTTAAAGGACTCCAGTAATCAGGGTTAAAGCCCAACCTGATTTGGTGTGGACACACCTAATTGATGTAACACTTTGACGAGAACCCAGAATGCCACCAAGAGCATGTGCAAACCAGGGTACACAATTCAATCCACCACACAATCATATTTATTAGAACTATGATTTCTTCAAGAGATCTTCTTATCATGCATAGTATTAACATTTAAATTAACAGATAAAATATTATCTGTTTTATTTACCAAGGGTTAACAAGTTTTCCAGGTCTTAGAATTTATGGGTTTTCTGTTTGTTTGTTTTGATGTTTTACCTAATATATTGCTAACTTATAAAAATGACTTCAATTCCCAGAAGGAAAGTAAACAATGTAGAACAAAATAAGAAATAGTCTTCCTTATGAATGTACATTTTGCCAAGTGTTGCACATAAAAGAAGATTCTGTGAAGCTGATGGCCTGAAATTGTTGCTATGATAAAATTCATTCTTGTGATTTTGAATTATGTTTTCTATGGGTTATGTTTCCAATAATGGCTCACAGGAAGAAATAAAAGAAAGTATTAAAATCAAGAACTCCAAATAACTTATGTTTAATTAGATATTTATGTTTTTAAATAAAAAAGTATCAAAAAAACAAGCAAATAAATGGAATGAGGGAATGAGTTTTCTTCCTTAGAAAACATATTTGCTACTTACAGATCTAACAAAAATGACACTGAAAACCTTAAGGGTCAGTAAACTAAGGCCCATAAGCCAAATCCAGCCCAAGGCCTATTTGTAAATAAAGATTATTGGGCCATAGATACACCCATTTATTCAGGTAAAAGCAGATTTGAGTAGTTGCAGCAGATATCTTATGGCCCCCAAAGCATAAAAGTTTATTTATTTATTTTTTCTTGCTCTTTAGAGAAGAAGTTGCTGACACCTGCCTTAGTTTACTACTGGTGTTTTAAAATTCAGTTTAAAAGATATTAGTAGCTACTTAGTGTTCTATATATTCTTGACTGTGGTTATGGATATACACATGGTAACTTTGTGTAGAATAAACGTACACACAGATACATATATACAGATATAAGTACACAAAAAATTGGGGAAATCTGAATAAGATCTGTGGACTGTATCAATGTCTAACTCCTGGTTATTATATTGTACTATAGTTTTGTGAAATGTTACCATTGGAAAAAACTGAGTAAAGAGTACATGAGATCTTGCTCTATTATTTCTTGCAACTACATGTGAATGTAAAATTATCTCAAAAAATTTAAAATAAAAAAGTAGTGGGAATATATGTTCAGATATTTAAAAACAATTTTGAAGAATGTAGCATATACATTACTCATTATTTATTTGAATTTTAAGGTAAACCCATTTTTTCACATATGGAATTTATCAGATTTATTTTGGCATTATTAAAATAGATTATATCTACCCTCCTACAAAGACATGTCTGTGGTTCCCTGTCCTTGGACACATAAGAATTGGAGGCAACAATATGTGGACTTGGAGAAATCTGGAGCCAGCTTGCTCCCCGCAAACTCAAGATCACCCTTTCCTATACAAACATGCACACATAAAATAAATTATATATGTACAATCATGTCTATCAATTCATTTTTAAAATAAGTTTAGAGTTCTGGTTAAAAAACATCTATTCCTATATTTACATAGCTGTATAGATATCATCTATATCTTTTTTTCCATTATGTGTATTTTCAAATATTTCATGTCTCTGTTGTATGCCATCAACTACTATTTCTGACTCTTAAATGTTTGCTGAAATGTACTAATCTCTTTGGTGATTTATGATTTGTGGAACTCTAAAAACAAAACATATCTATGGACATAATGTTTTTCAGATTTATTTGGTTATGAAATAACTGTTAAAATACAGAAATTTTTAGTATTTTTTCATTGGCACCATATACTTGTGATGATGCTTAACATAATACAAACTTTTTTATATAAGGCCTATCTATTCATTTTGTGATATGACAGTTTTGCTTTAAAAAGTATCCCCCTGCCCTGCCCCAAGGGTTATGTAACTGCTGCTATTCACATCATCAGTTATAACAAGTACGATTTCTTTTAACTATGACACCAGGTCATCTTGTCATACAGAAAAGAATTTATTTACTCAGCATGTAGATTTAAGCTTGAGTAAGAAACTCATGATGTAATCTATGCCAACATGAATAGGAAATTAAACTTTTTATGAGAAAGTCAATTGAACAGAAACCGTTTTTGCTATTTACTGTGCTGAGAATAAAACTGCCATAAAGGCAAATGTTCTGTGCACTTAAATGTATATGACAAACAGTAACAACTTGGGAAATATGGTTGTTACAGCTAGATATGTGCTATGTGAATGAGATCTGACATTGTTTCCTTTTTCATTGATATAATTTAGAAAGACATTCATGTTGCATTTTTAATTGGTTCTTTCAGATTTTTATTTTGTTTTTGTTTTATAAAAATTGTAATTACCAGGTGAATTTTTTAAAAGAGATACTTAGATCACGTAAATGATACATAAAAAATGTAGGGGATTCCCATATGCCCCACACCCTACCTCTCTTACACTTTCCCACATTAACAACATCCTTCATTAGTGTTGTACATTTTTTACAATTATTGAATACATATTGGAGCATTGCCACTAAGTGTGGATTATAGCTTACATTTAAGTTTAAACTCTCTCCCACACAATTTTGAAAGTTATATAATTTTTAAAGATATATAATGGTCTGTATCTGTCATTTCAATGTCTTTCAGGACAATTCCAATGTCCTTAAGATGGCCCCATATTACACCTATTTTTCCCCTTTTTCTCCCCTCAGAACCTGTCGTAACCACTGCCTCCACATCAATGATAAAAGTTCCTCATTGCTAGAACAACAATAAGTCTATAGTGGAATAACAGTAAGTCTACTCTACTCCATCGTTCATTCCCCAATCCTGAGGATTTTGGGATGGTGATGCCCACTCTGCTTCTAATTGAGAGGGGGCTTAGTTCCCATAGGGTAGATGGATGAAACTACCTTGCTTGCAGTTCCCGACTCTCTCTATTCCTTGGGATGTTTTTGTCCATCATCATCTCCTTGTTAGTTGTCCTGGGTGAGTCCAGTGAACTAGAGAGTAGGCGTTGCAATGCTGTTCAGATTCAGGGCTCAACTGGCACGTGGAAAGCCCAAAGATTTAAGTCTCTTGGACATACACCTATCAACTCTAGTACCAAGTATAGGTTCAAATAGAAGGAGCAGAAGTGCCATGTGTAGGGAAACCACAACTGAGTCTAACTCTGTTACATGGGGGAGCATAAATTCCACTGAAAGGGAGCCAAACTCCTGAGCTGTCAGCTCTACCTATAGTGTCTGGATGTCTCCAGAGCCCTCAGGAGCCTTGTTATTTGAGGCAATATTTACTGTGGCAGTCAATGAGATCCTGCTGAGATGTGCATAAGCATACCCATTGGAATGACCTCCTGACTCACTTTGAAGTCTCTTAGTTAAATAAACTCATTTGTCTTTACCATTTCCCCCTTTGATCAAGGTCTTTTTCTAGTTGCATTGCTAGTAGGTGCTTGGTAGCAATCCCTTGGTGCCAGGGAGGCTCATCCCCGGGAGTCATGTCACACACCGGGTGGAAAGTAATGTATTTATATGCTGAGTTTGGCTTAGAGAGAGTCCACAATTGAGCAACAAGGAGACTCTCAGGAGGTAATTCTTAGGCAATTACTAGCCTAAGTTTCAATTTCAAAAGAAAAGGTTAGTAAGTACAGTAATCAATATCAGGGGCCCTTTAATGGTCCATCCTCCTTCACTAGTCAATCCACCCACCATGACAATGCCCTATGAACACTTGAACTCTTTCATATGCCTTATAGGTATGTCCCAGGTGAACCTCCTCCAATGCATCCACCATCACTGACAACCCACAACAATGATCCTCCCCTGTCAGAGTTGTAACCATTCTGTGATCCAAAACATCTTCAAAAATGAAGTCAACAAAATAACTGAATAAAATTAATAAGAAAATCAAATAATAATGATAGTTTTAAAAATGAAAAATAAAATACAAAAAATTAAAAAGAATTTGAAATAATAAAAATTAAAATAAAAAAAATAATGACATTATGTCTTTCATCATTGTAAGATCTGTTGTATGTACAGTGACATTTTCTTCCATTTATTCCCCCAGTGTCTTTTTTTTTTTTTTCTTTTTCATTTTATCTTCAAAGAAGCTTTAGGTTACAGAAAATTCATGTAAAGAATATAAGGGATTCCCATATACCTAACATCCTCCCCCTTTTCTCCTTTCCCCTATTAATAACATTTTACATGTGGGTGGCACATTTGTTACAATTGATGTACAAATATTGAAGCATTGCTGCAATATTGTAGCAATGCAATGGTAAATGATTTACATTATAGTTTACATTTTGGACCATACACTTTCATAAATTTTGACAAAATATAACTTGGCCTGTACCCATCATTGTAAGGTCATGTGGAACAATTCCAATACCCCTAAAATACCCCATGTTCCATCTTTTCTATTTCTCCCCTTCCCCTTGGGATGTATGGCAACCACCAGGCTTCACTTCATGAAGGAGAATATTCATACTTACTTGCAACAACACTGAGGGCTTGACACACTGGTCTGTTCTCCCCTATTAGGTACTGCCTATGCTCTGGAGAGACTCTCTCCCCTCTACTTGAGAACATAACAGGATTTCCCATGATGGGAGTCCAACACCTTCCTGCTCATTATGTGGATCTCCACCCACTGATACAATGCACTATGATAGGATGAACTCTCACATACTCCCTGGAAGCCTGCCCCAGGTGCTCCCTGTACCTCATGCCCCCCACATTCAGCACCCTAAACTAGTAACCCTCCCCTGCTGTATTTGCTAAAAAAACATTTTGAATGTTGTAGTTTCAACCACAAAGCCACAAATCCCCAGAATTCATCTGCTCCCTCCCCGGACCCTCCTCCCAGTTCCATGGATAGTGCAACACCCCCACCATGCCCTCACAGGCCAGCACTACCCAACCCAATAGCATCACTGCTCCACTGACAAGCCCATCCACTGCCAACTTCACCCTTCCACTTTACCATAGATTTTGCTCGTATAGGTATTGGCTCACAACTCCTTTTCTGTCTCCTGTAAACCTATCTTCCAGACTCTAGCTCTGTGAGTCTGCTCAATTTGCTTAATTCATATCAGTGAGGTCATGTAATATTTGTCCTTCAGTGCTTGGCTTGCTTCACTCAACAAAAGGTCTTCAAGGTTCATCCATGTTATCCCATGTGTTAATACTGCATTCCTTCTTATAGCTGAATAATAGACCATTGTATGGTCTTGACATGTATTTGACATTGTTTGGAAACAGTCTTGGTCTCTAGAATTTGTTGAGTATTTAAGAAGGCATTTAGCACAGCTCTTGGACAGTTATAACACATGATCATTGTGTTTGGATCTGGAAATTCTGTAACTGTACACATTTGATTGTAATACTTTTTTGGACTTAAGTTTGTGACACCACACATATTTTATCTGAAGATTACGTTTTGTTATAATCTTTGATCAAAGACTCTGGTCAAATTATTACAGAACTGAATTTGTCAGATTATAAAAGGCTAATCTATGGTAGTAAATTGTCATCTGTAGAGAAATCTTTAAAAAAATAACAATTGAGTATGGAAATATTTATTTTTAATTTCTTGATTAACATTTGAAAAAAATTTCTCATAATTACCTTTCTCACTGATTTATTATAGGATATTTTATTTATCTTCTTATACTATAAATACAATATCTATTAGATCAATAACTTAATGCCATTTTACTCCAGAAAAAAAAAAAAAGAAGAACTGTAGAGACTGTGAAGTGAGTTCTTTATTGCATTTAATATTTTTTGTCAAGCTTTTACCTGTTTGTGACATATAGGAGCTAAATTTGTCATGCAAATATTTGATAATCTTATGCTTTGGGTTTTTTGTTTGTTTTAAGGTACCAGGGCCAGAGATTGAACCCAGGACCGTGTATGTAGGAGGCAGGCACTCAGCCACTGAGCCACATCGGCTCCTCTGAGTTGGTTTTTTTCTTTGTTTGCTTGTTGTTGTGATTTGCTTGTTTTTAGGAGGCACCGGGAACCCAACTGGGGACCTCCCATGTGGGAAACTGGTGCTCAACCCCTTGAGGAACATCTGCTCCCCTTATTTTTATACATTTCCGTGCTATATCAACTTATTCAGTTCCAAGTTTGATTAAGTATTTACCTTTGATAGTTTTTCATGTTTTCTCTTGATACATGAATATTCCATTAATAGTTATGCACAGAATATTCAATAGTGGTAGAAAAAATCAAGAATATTTTATTAGTCCAAATAATTTTTCTTCTACATTGAGGAAGTTGAAAAATTGTATGTCATTACCTCTCAGTGACACTTTGCTTATCACTTTCCTTTTCTTAGCATCCTATTTTCAAATGCTGAATGTGATACTTCTAAAAGGTACAAAATACTGGAAATTGTAGAACATATTACATATTACTATGATCACTTTTCAATGTAGTTGATTTTTCCTCTTCTCATACTTCTCTTCAGAAAAAGGAGAATGAAAACCTTTCAACTGATTACATTCAGCATATGTAATTGGGGATAAAATGTTTTAGAAAATACAGTTGAAATTTTTTCTCTATTAGATTGATTTATATTTCATTTTTCAAACTTTCTGAACAGCCCCCACAGATATTCAGAGAAAATTTGAATACTTATTAATGACAGAAATTTTAAACCAAATGGGAAAAGTGGAAAGCTTTTCACATTGCTTAGCATTCAAATAGTAATGGGAAAAAAAATATTTGTTGAGAAAATTACATTAAATGAAGGGGATTTGACACTTTCCAACACAATGAAAAAGGCACAGGTAATTAGCCATGTTGCTCTTTAGATGCAGGTTAAGATAACTATAAAGAACTTCAAGTCAATTAATAAAAATTGAGTTTATTGCAGTAATATGCTATCAGTTTGTTTTTATATCAAGACAGTACTTCATTTAGCTATCCATTATTTATTAGCCCTGTAATTACAATAGAGCTTCAATCTATTGGAGTGTTTAGAGAGTTGTTCCACATTTCTTTTCTTCCTTGTGATGATCATTTTAAGGGCATGTTTCTATATGTTCTTATAATAATATATGATTTTCAAGGGGATTGTGGGTTTTTCTAAAGGTCCCCCTGGAATCTAGACTGAACAAACCATACAAATTTTATAGAAAGAAATTATAATTTAAAAAGTGGTGGCATGGTAATTCAAACAATGCCTACTGTTTCCAAAGATTCCTTCACAATGATACAGAATAAGTTAAGCCCCCGAGAGTTCTTCCTCAATGATTGCCATTCATTTCAGTCATACTAATGTGATTCAGAAGTCCATAGGCAAAAAACATTTTGGATTATGTCCGTGAGTAACACTTGAAAGATAAGAATAAGAAATTGTTAACTACTAGGAGACCAAACCAGAAGGAAAATTAAAAGTGACAGATACCCAAGCCATGATTTATCAACACATTAAGAACTTTGGTGATTCATGGAAAAATAAGTAAGAGGGTTTCACTTGTAGGCCAGTTAAGTATAAAACATTTGTAATGGCTGGAAATAAAATTTTTCTGATGTTTTAGGTACCCTAATATTGGGTCAGGAAATTGTTTGTAAATATTATTTTATCCTTAAAATAGTTTTTAGTTAAAAAACTTACAACATACTACACTTTTTTTTACCTTGAATTAATTACAAAATACTCCTTTTTCCCCAATGACTATAATTCTGTTTTGTTATTTGTGCACTGTGAACACTGTTAGCTAAATATCAGTTATGTGAAAAAAATATTTGGATAAAACTGGAACATTTTCTGTCCAATTAGTTATGATTAAGCCCATCCACTAATAAAATTTTGTCAAAGAGAGCTGAGTTATAAACAGTCTGGCACTTGTTATTACCTTTTTTTTTTTTAATCTTAGTTAGGATTTAGTACTATTTATTTGCAAATAAAAATTCAATGCAGCTTAACTAAGTGAAGTTCAAGAGAATCCAAGGATAACATCAGTAATATTCTTTCTTCATGGGAACAGTATAGAAACAACAACAAAAAGCAATCTTCACTCATTCTTTCACTCAGCCACAGTGATTGAACAAATCTTTGTGACAAGCACAATTCTCAACACTGTATTTGGGGAAAGGTGAGTGAATAAGTTTTGTTCCTTGCCCATATGGAAACTCCATTATAGTGGAGCAGACAGACACCAAGCAAGTAAACAAATAATTAAATTAGAAATTTTAATGGGATAAATTTTATGAAAATAATCAAGGCCAGGGATTAGAAAGTAAAGGAATCAGAAAGATATTTTGAAAGGGATCATCAGAAAATGCCTCCTAAAGATGGAGATTTTTGAACAGATATCTGAAGAGGAAGAGAGTGTAAACAGGTATCCGGGAAATCATTCCAGACAGAGAAAATAAGAAGTATGAAATTCCGGAAGAAATAATGAGCTTGACATACTTGAGGAACAGCATGCAGGCAGAATAATCCAGTGCGAAAATGATGAGAATTGAAGCAGGACATGCAAGCAAGGGAAGAGTCAATTATGTTGTGATAAAAGAGTCTGGATTTTATTTGAGGGCAATGGAAAGATATTGAAGATTTTTAATGAGGGAAATGAGGGCCTTTGAACAGAGAAGTGTCTGGGTTTATTTGCATTTTAATAAAAACCAGTCTGTCTGGGGAAGATTAAATTTGAGTAGTACAGAGAAGCAAGGTAGAAGCAGGGAGATCAGTTTGGAGCGTCTTGCAGTTGCCCAAAGAGAGACGATTAGTTCAATCTTGGTGACAGAAGTACAGATGCTAAAATGTGATCAGACGGATGGTGATGTGACAACACCTAATGGTCTGGATTTGGCATTTATAAGAATTTTTAAAAACCAGCTAACCAACCAGGTGATTTGGGGAGCCATTTACTGAAATAACACAGTTTGAAGTATATGTGGGGAGAATATAAACACACTTATTTAGGATTAGCTACATTTGAATACTTTTTAAGCAAGCAAGGAAAATATTTAAGCAGTGGGATATGAGTCTCAAAATCAAGAGCAAATTTAGAATAGGAGACATTATTTAGGAGTTATAAGTATATTAATAAAAGAACAAGGCCAAGCTACTAATAGAAGCTAAATAAGGAAGTTTTTCATGGAAGTCAGAGTGATGAGCAGAATTAAATGTTTTTCAACTCAAATATGATGAGAGTTGGGAAATTACCTTTGATTTGGGTAGATGAAGGCTACTGATGACTTAAGTAAGAAAATATAAGAGAGAGAGTGGGAGCTGAGGAAGTGAGATAGCAAACACAGGGAGGTTCTTGGCAGTTTTACCATAAAGAGGAGCAGATGTATGTGGATATATGTGTCGTTATCAGGAAGGAGTCATGCAGACAGAAATGATGAAACAGAAAAGGAATAATTCATAAAGCAAGAGAAATTTGGCACTTTTGGATATGATAGAGTGGTTAGAATCCAATGGGCACATGGTAGATTAGGTTTTAGGTGAGGTCATGCATTCTTCATCTTAAAACAAGAAGAAAGGAAAAAGAAGTGTTTCTAGGTGCAAGTACTCTGGTATAATTCATGGTATTAAAGTGTACTATCATTTAATTGCTTACATCTTCTCAATGAAGTAAGAAATGATGCTTTGTTTAAAAGGAACAGAGGTGAAAGTTTTGGTGATTTGAGGAATGGAAAAAATTTTGAGAAAATGGGGGTTATAGTAGGATTTCCAGTAGCGCTGAGGAACCACATGATGTATCTGTTCATAACTTTAAAAGGAAAATAGTCATTCATGGCTGTGTATTTTTCTCCAAATATAGTCAGCTGCTTAGATGAAAGCATTAAGTAGGTGAATAATTGGTTTTAAACAGAGCTTTTATTTTCCCGGAAAAGAATTATGGATAGAGTTAGGGTACAAAACCATGTTCTCCACCTCTCTCACAAACACTGTGATCATTTTATTTCTGCTTTATTGTATTCATCTACTCCAATATTCAGAGATCGCCTGGCAAGCATCCTCTGCCTCAGCTTGCATGTAGACCAAAATGGAAACTGCAGCTATCTCTACATCCAGGAAATTGTAATACATATTTTGACTTCACTTCCTGCTGCTAATTTTCAGATTACATGTGTGTCTCTTAGTTAAAATTCCCGGTAATGAATCCTGTTTAGACTACCTAACAAGCTCAGACCTCTCATAGGTATTTGATAAATGAATGGGTTTACAACTGCTATGTTATTTAAAAGAGTTTTCATCTTTCAGCTAATTTAGAAGTCACTAAATTCTGCAGGGGCCCCAGTTATACAAATTTGTCTATTTAAGCCTAATATAGGTTGTTTATAGATAACTCTCCAAAACAAGGTATGGATGAACTATTATCTTGAAACATTTGTAATGCATTATCCCTTTATTACTAATTCTATAGGCAAGCTATATTTCAGCAATATTGAGAATAGCCATCATTTTCAAGTAGCACTTTTGAAAATTAAACTGCTTTATTTGGTTAAGCAAATCATTTGCAATATTGAGAGAACACAAACATTTTTTTGCCTACTATTTATACATTTTAAAAAATATATATATATATATTTTTTGGTTGTATGATTTAATTATCTGGCCCCCAATCCTATTTGAATACAAATTGATTTAGACAATCTGGGAGTTTCCTGGGATATTGGCATTTAAATTTTTTAAACATTTTTCTTAAAAAGAAAAGAAAATTTTACTAAAAAATTGAGAATGATGCATGAATATTTTGATAAGTCTAATTGAGCTTTAGTGTAATTAATTGAAAGTAGCAACATTACATGTGTCTGATTAACTTTATACATGCTCAAATGCTACATGCTTGTAAAGAAGTTTCAGATAATAATTCATGTAAGGAATCTACAGAAATCAATATATGCATTTGTATACCATGAATAGCTCACCTGTGGCTATTTGTTGACCACTAATCGTGGAAGACCCATGCTTAAGGCTGTATCCAAAAATGTAGGCTATGTAGTTTTACTTTTGTCAGTTGGGTAGGATAGGTGGCAAGCGCAATCAATTAGCAATTATGAAAATCTTATGATATTAGGTTAGATTGGCATCTGTACCTGATATTTTCATAGGCATTGAAATCATTCTATGTCAATACAAACCTTTTGTTTAAGGGACTCATTTTTTCTCATGGTATACATGTGCCACAGTACATCTAATCACTATTTATGGGCATTCAGCTTTTTTCCATTTGATATTGATTAGTACTGAATATTAGTTCCAATGTAAAGGAGGGGACCAGGATATCTCTAACAACCACATATAGCAAGAAATGAGAAAATCTGTTTGAGTAAACAAAAACAAGGAGTTTAGAACTTATAAGGATTTTTCAGAAAACCAATCACATGGCTATACCTTCACATCATGCATGTATTTGAAGGTATTGCATAGTGTTTTAATATTTAATATTGCTTTAATAAGTAAGTAGTGTTCCTTTATCAGAATTCACATTTTAAACTATTAAATTCACTATAACAATCTACATGAATAGTGGTCTTTCATGTCAACTTTCACATAAGTGAGAAGAAAGACTTGGAACTGCTCCTTTGTGCTGTTTCTATTTTGTCTTTACATATCCATCTACCCTCAAACAAGCTCAAAATCCTAACCACAGAGCGCTAGCTTTCAGGTATCAGTGTGGAGAAAGAAAAACTATAATGTTTCTTATGTGCCCCCAAATATTTTTATATTCAAAAGAGATATGTATGTGTGAATTAAATATATAAGTAATAAATCTGGTTATTTAAATTTTACTTAAAAAGAACTACATAGGCCCTCATCAATTACACTTTTAGTGAACTATTTAAGAATGTGTGGGTTTGTAAAAGATGTGCTTTTCAGTATTCAGAATAATAACTATGGCATTTAGCTCTGATGACAGTCTACAAAACATAAGAGTGTGACTTGGGGGTTTAATTAAATTTATGTCAAAATTACTTCAAAATTCTGGAGGAAAATATGCCTGAATAATATGTTGCACATGTTTTGGCCTTTAAAAATTTTAACAAGTGGAAACATTTACATGACACATTGGCACAATCTCCATAGCTCATAAATAGCTAGTATATGATGACACAGCAACAGCTTTTTTCATGAATTCCATAGAAAACATGCACACTGACTCTTGTATAAATGTGTCATTTCTGCATCTACATCTACTGGAAACAGCAGGCATGGATGTGAGTTTTACTTCAGTATAATACATGAAAGAAAGATGATTCTGTGTACTTTCCTTCTAATTTTAATTATTTCAACATCAGAACACTAATAAAGTAAATATAAATAAATAAATAAATAAATGCCTTATCTAGGCATCTAGAAATAACCTTTCAAGCAATGGTGAGCAGAACGTTGCTGTTTATTACTCCAGGCCATCCTGAATACATAGGAAGTTTACATGCAGATTCAGAAAATGGTTTGTTACTCAGAAGCAAAGCCTCTTGTTTTCACCCGACTTCCTCTCCCCCCAATCCTGCTACACACACACACACACACACACACACACATGCACAGCTGCATACACACACACAAGACTTGATAGATATGCTCCTGACAGAAGTAGATCGCTATACTTTGGCTTTTGGAAGAGGCTTAAATATAAACCCCATTTACAAGTCAGTCTCCTGACCCTGTTTCATAAGAAAAACATAGCAGAGCCAATCTGAGTGCATAAAAACAGCTTCTGTTCCAATTTTATTGCCAATCAAATTAGAGTAAATGTATTATTTTGACCTAGAGCTTCTAGCTGTATCTTTCACTTATTTTCTTTTCACCATACTTCCTAACCTGAATTCCCTTGTTCTTGTAATTTTACTGCTTCCATTTTACTTACTCCTGGATACTGGGACAATTTCTTTACTTCATGTAACAACTGGTAGTCAAGAAGGAAAGGATGATTATTATTAAGGATATTAGTGAGCATTCATAGGATTTCACAGTGACTCTTTCCTTTGTCATTTCTTGATAGGCTTAGATATATTCATTTTCCTAAGCACTTTTAAGTCTCTTTTTATCGCCTATCACAAAATTGATATTTTTTATATTGACTTAGGTGTTTGGAAGTTTTAACTCAGGATCTAAAAGAATGCCAAGTTCTTTATAATCTGCATGCTATAATCATGTATTTCCATGTGGCCTATAAACTAAAGTCAGACAATTATTCCTGAGCTGCTTTTAAAATCACGTAAGATGTGGTAATATGTAGACATTAAGAATTGCTTTTCTAACTTAGTTTCTTTATAGTCTCATTTTGGAAGGGGGAGTGATTTATAATAAATGGCTTTCTACCATTATTACTTTCAAAAGTCGAGTAGTGGGCCCTCTCACACTTCACTGTGCTCCTGAATTTTCCCCAAATCACAGGAGCTAATGGTGCAAAGGAATTTAGCCTGATGAACATACTACTAATGCTACTTCTCACCACTACATGGCTTTGTTGTTGAATTCTGCCTTGATTAAACTGACAGATGCTTGTCCACTTACTGCTAGGTGATGTCCTTATGAATTATATTTCTGTGCATTTCATAAATTTGCCCGTATTGGACTCCAAGTTTGGAATTCATGTGTCAAAATAATAGGTCAAAACATTGTTATCCAAAGCCAGGTTCCCAAGAGGCTTCCAGGCTCAGCCACATAAAGGTTCCAAAGAAACACTCTCCCACAGATTTGTACAGTCCTCTTTCCTTTCTGCTTGGTTCCTCTTTGAAATGTTCTGTGTCTTATACTGTAAGCAAATCTCGTGATACTGCACTGATTGAATGTATCAGATTTCTCTCACTGTGAATACCAGTGGCAGAATTTATCATCTTTATTGTTACTCAAAAGTCTCTTTATAATATTTTGTTTCTTTGTTTGTTATTTCGAAGCCAGGCATATTGACACATTTTGTTCATAATCATCTTCCAAAATAAAGGTAGCTCACACGCTTTGTATTTATACAATTACACGTTATTCAAGGGTCTCTTCCCTAAACATAGAAAGTCTTCAAAGTGGTATTATCATCTCTAACTAAGCATAAAATATTCAGTTATCTTTGATTGAGAACTACCTATTCCATACAAAGTGGCATGGCAGAGCTATTTTATTACCCACCAAGGTTTTGTCCATGACAATTGTATTAAAATTAAATCACTTTTTACAATTTTAATGGACTCATAATGGGAATGAGCATTGTTATCAAATTTTTTATAAAATGAAAATTATTTGGTGAAATAAAATAAAATTATTTGGTGATTTTCTTCCTAGTTTATTATATAGTGATATTTTTCAATATCAAGCTTGTTAAAGTACATTATCTCTCGACTGCCTGTTCTTATTTTAGGCATATAATAATACGTTCATGACAGTAGCCAAGGATTAAGTAATTCATAAACACAAAATCCATATTAGTAAATCATTTATATTTTTACATATATGAAACAAACATTTACAGTAACAGTACTATTCTTTATTTTCTCAAATATTATTACAAATAGAATGACTATTTTTTAAATTTTTTTTAATTTTTAATTTTTAATTTTTTATTGTTCATAAAAATCAAGATTTTTCACAGTACATACCAATATTTGTAAAATGATATATAAATACAAATGCATATATGTGCATTTTCTTACATAAATGTTATTTTATATATATATATTTTTAAAGGTGCTTAGATTACCTAATTATTACTCAGAAATTACAGGGATTCCCATGTTCCCCACCTCCCACACCTCCCACAATATCCCACACCAACATCCTTCAGTGTGGGACATCACCCGCAATGGATATACACATCCTGGGGTTTTGCCACCAAGCATAGACCGCATTTCACATCATAGACCACCCTCTCTCCCACACAGTTCTGTGTGGTATATTCTGATGTAAAATGGCCTACATCTGTTGCCACAATGCCACTCATGACAACCCCTAAGTCCCAGAAAAGCCCCTGTATTTCAACTGCCTCTCCCCTCCCTGCCCTGAAAATGTCCAGTGGCCACCATCTCCACCTCACTGTTACAATTTCTTCCATTGCTTGAATCACAATGTACGACAGAACACCACCAAGTCTCCCATTAATGTTCCTGAACTGACATACCTCACTACCTGACCAGTTGATGGTCCAATTATTTTATTATTTGTTGCTTTGCACAAATTATTTAGAATAAAGTAAAACTGCAATAAAATTTTTTCTTAGTCAGAGAAAAAAATGAATGACATAATTTAAATAATAGCTCTCAGCACTATCAATCAATGATGGCTTGAAGTTTGAGAAAATAATCTTATTTCTAATTATCAAATCGTGAAACATTTGAATAAGTTAAATTTTGAACACAATAAAGAAACAATCATCTTACTCATTAATTGTGTTTTAAGACATAAAATGATCACATTCATGTTTTGCACCTGCAATTTCATGATAAGATGAATTTTTAAGGTCTAAATTCTGTGAATTTGGTAGTGATAGCATTTTGTTTTCTTGTGAACCTCTAAGTTATCAAATCTGGAAATCCTAATGAAAGTTGAAGAAAGCTTATTCTTTAAAATTTTAGAATTTGAGCTTATAGAAATTGTTTTTGTTTTGGTGTTGTATATAGGGCTACTTTAAGGCATTTTATGTTAGCCAAAGAAGATAAAACTTTCTCATCACTGATAGTACTTTTTTGCCCACCTGTTTGGCATCAGTTTGACTAATAATACTGTTTCTATCACTGTCATAAATTGAGCTTCATGTCTGCTATCTTTACATGATTGAAGCAAGGACTGACTACTTGGGAGGATAAATGAGAGGCCTGGAGTAACACAGCAAGATTTTGTGTAGGTGATAACACACAGTATCTGGCTTTCAGTTAAGTAGTGTTTGATCTATGCATCTTATACTTCAGAAAAGCATATAACAAATATATTTTGAGAAAATCCATATGTTATTTCTCTAGAAGGGGCTTATTCCTTACAACTAAACACCAACCAAATGCTCTGTGGGCCTCAGTAAAAAGACTGATATCAAATTTTGAGAAAAATAAAATGACTTCTATAATTGAGCCATTTTGTTCTGATAAGAATTTAGAAAACAAAATCTTGGCATAATATACATAAAATTCCTGTTTTGAAGGATGAATGTAATCCTTTAAAAATGATCTAAAATGTGAATATAGTTAAAATAAAGCTATTTTAATAAACTATACCTAAACTTGAGGAGGAGTGGAGAAAGAAAATTGAAAGGATGGTTTCATATAAAACCTGAAGAAATGAATGAAGAAAGAGTTTCTCATTTTCCTTTTTTTATGGGACAAAGGCATAATGGTTTTTGATGGGATCTAGAGAAGGAAGATCTTTAAATTATCTCTTTATGCCAGAAGGAAATGAAAATCATATTTGAATAGAACACTTGGGGCCAGTCATATCAATCGTGTCTTTTAAAATTTGTTAAAAGTGATAGCATATGAAATGAAGACAGTAATTTGTGAAAGGCTTAATAACCTGACTGACAGAAGAAAAAAAGTGAATGAACTACATGAAAAAAAAAAGTTAAAGCTTGGTATTTGATATCCTGTGTGAAACCCATCTAGTAAAGAAATATCACACACATGCAAAAAAAAAAACCCCAAAACCTGAAAAGGTGTTTCATATATTGTTCTTTAAGTTTTCCTGCTAGTATGAAGTGCCTGATTTCACTGATTAACTTCACCCTTCAAACAATCTAAAAGCAATTATCAAAACCTTAATATTGGTGAGAAAGCTAATAAAATGTAAGATAGCAGGTATGAGAGTAGGGAAGGGTTAAGTCCATCTGTAAAATTATTCATTGGGAAATTAGCAAATAGAAAAGAAAATATGTATATACTTTATACTTTTAGCTTTCAATTTCCATGTCAAAAAGACCTAAATTTA
>JAQZBX010009018.1:0-46912 GCA_029593785.1 Cabassous unicinctus | reverse complement strand
GGATATACTTCTGTTGAGAGAATTAAATAATACCCTCAACACAGAAGCATATGAATCATGCTCTAAACCAATAAAGCCAACGTTTCTCATTAGCACTGATGGAAATTTATTCTTTTTCAAGTGCGTAAGAGGACAAAAAGTCTTAAGATGACAATGGTAGAAATTAGAGTGCAAACGGAAGAAGAGGGGCCAGCAAGTGGATTCAGACGGGAGGGCTTGCAAGATCCGATCTGAGTCTGCAAAGAATTCCAAAGGAAAGGCTTTAAATCATCCCAAGTCCCTGTCGTCACTTGGAAAGTTGGCATAATTGCTCAGACCAGAGCACCTTTGAATGAAAGGAATAAAAGGAGTAACGTTTATTTTGTAACTAAAGATTAGAAATAATCTGCAATCATATCTTTTCCCAAGTCACACATAAATCATTCAACTCTGTACCCAAAACACTTTGCTAGGATTTAACTTAGTTCAAACAACTAAACATAAACACCAATTGAGATGGGGGAGGGGGGGATGCTTTTCCTCTCATGAACATCAGCTTAGTCTGTTGGATTAATTATTTGAATCTGCTGGTCATCTCACTACTAGATGTTCACCCATTGAGAACTCAATTTAAGGGTGAATCTCAATCTGTGTACCCATAGACGTGGAAGTGGGGTGAGGTGGGCCCCGACATTCTTTGGAAGTCTCCAATAAGCTGGTGACTTGAATACTTCGTCCAGCAATGCTGTTCCTCTCCTGCCCACATGGGCAGATCTGAGGAACCCGGGTTCCAAGTGGCACCCTGCCCACAGCTCTGGGGTCTGCACCACTTCACACTCCAGGGTTTTTTTGTTGTTGTTGGCATTTTCCTCTCTCTACAGATAAGGCTTTTCTTACTGATGAATGGAAATGGGCTTCCATTTCCTTCTGAATTACTTTCTTCAGAGATTTGGCGACAGGGCTGGATTCTTGCTAATCCTCCAGTGGGCCGCCTGGTCTCTGCACTGTGCCAGCCACCCCAAATGTGCTAGAAAGATAAATAGGTGGTCATTCCCCCTTTCAAATATTCAGCATGACATGACACTGCCACGGATAGTAGAGACTGCCTCCCTGGCTGATGGTGGAGATGGGTTCTGGGGATTTTGGAATGCTGGTTTCCTAGCCAAGGAGCACAACAATTCAGGAATGTGGTAGCTGTTTTTAGTGGCTCATGCATTTAAGCATCAGGCCTGCTTGTCCCTATATAAACTCTAAAACCACTTTAGTTGTCTACCTCTGGAAATTAAAGAATTCTGTACATTTCTGTATGTGTCAGACTATATTTGATTTCTCTTCCAGCCTCCATTTCACTAAAACAAATTAACTGGTGGCTCCCAGCTTTTTGTTTCATGGTTGAACTCCAGAAATGGCAGCTGTATTCATTCGTTCATTCATTCATTTCTTTAGTCAATAAATATGTATTAAATATCTTCTATGCACCAAGTGCTGAAGAAAAGACTCCAAAAGCCAGAAACAGTCCCAAGAAGTCACTTCTTCAGAAGGGTCCCAGAAAGATGTTTGTTATCTTTAAATCTCTAGAACAAACTCCACCATCTCTTAAAAAACTGCCCTAGAAGTAAATCCCACAAAAGTTGAGAAATTCTATGGCTCCAAACTCTTCTTGATGCAAGTCCTGTGCCCTTGGCTTGAATAAAGACAGAAAAAGAGAGCTTCGGCATAAGTTGTGCAATGATCCCCTGTGTACTCATAGTCACTGAGTTACCAAGTCTCCTTCTCATCTGGCTAAAATTGCCTACAGTATTTTTCATCTTTCCTTATTAGACCATTCTCTTATTCCTTTAGTTTGTCTAGCTATTCTTCATTCAATGAGTATTAACTGAGTGATCAAGGAATGTTTTGTAGAAGAGAAATAATTGAACTGTATTCTTAAAGGAGATGTAGGATTTGCACAGAGGGATAGGAAAGGGACAGCAGTCTAGGAGAGGGAATAAAAGAAGTAGTGGCAGAAGTAGGATAAATGAATAAGCTGAGCAAGGATAGGTTGAGATGCTGAATGAAGTAAGGAAAGAGTCAGGTTAGGAAAACTTGGCAATAATCCAATTCCTCCCTAGATGCCAATCATTTTTCTTCCAGGAAGACAGGACAAGAACAATCTTCTCCATGGGATTCTTTTAAGGAATTTCTAGATCTTGGAGTCTCTTTGCGGGAAGGATAATTTAGTTGGAAGCAGTGGAAACTCACTTAATTAGCTTAAACAAAAAAGAATTGATTATAAAGAATCAGGAGTATTTCAGTGAACCCTAAGGCAGAAGGCCTGATGGAGAGGAAGAAGTTACTATTCTCTACATTCTCCCTCTCTCTCTCTCTCTCTCTCTCTCTTACACACACACACACACACACACACACACACTCACACACACACTTCTGCTTCTCCCTGCACATGTGACCCAGCCTTCTCTACATATAATCACATTTCTCAGCTTCTCCCTGCACCGGGTTACCCCCACAGCTCCAGACCAGACAAGCCCCTATCCCAACCTCCAGCAGAGAGTGGGGAAGATCAATATAACCCAAGTCCAGTCTTCAGGAGAAATCATGCAATTTGCGCAGCTGGGGTCAGATTTTCACACCTACCCCCACCTCTCCCCTAGGCTGGGACAAGGTTAATAAATGTAAAAGCAGCTCTACCTACCAAGTTGCCAGTGGGTAAGCTCATTCTCAGAGAACACGTGGCCATGGCCACAATCACCAAATGGAAATATTCAGGTGTGAATTTTTCTGAAAAGGGGACTTCAGAGGATGTACCCTTTCACTTAAGTGTTCCGTTTGCCTTGGCAAAGCGCTCTGGGTGGGAAGAATGCCTTGGGTAAGTCTCAGTTAAGGGGAAACCAGATATAAGAGCCAGGGGTGTGAGGGACCCCCAAACCATGAGGAACAGTTGAGGGAACTGAGGCCACTTCTCTAGAGAGCAAAGACTTCAAGACGATCTGCTGCTGCCTCTGCCTCTCTTCAGAGAGCCAATGGGCTCTCATTTTGAAGACAGATGTGTGTCTCCAGGGGAAAGAACCAGACCAGGGATGGGACAACGTAGAAATGGTGTGATGGCCTTGAACGTTAGTGAATTCTCTACTAAGAAAGGGATTTCAAAGTCCTGGAAGCAACCATTTAACATAATATGTAGAGAGATGAGTCAAGCATCCAATGGAGGATTAACCAGACCCACAAGGTCCCTTCCAAACTTCAGATTCTATGATTTTTCTAGCCAGTCAAGTCCCATCTTAGAATACCCAAGAAAGAACCTTGCAACAACAGGCCCTCAAGAAGTGCGCTTAACATCAAATCGTAGCAAATCAGGATCACATAGTTTAGCTCAATATTTCTCAAACTTCGTCTTCATGGGAAACTAATGCCCCAGGGATGTTCATAAATATTCTACAGAAATAGGCCTACATTTCAAATAAAATGCTAGGCTAAATAAAGTAAAACAGGGTTCTTTACTGTAGGATATATTAGAACCTTTAATAAGTTAACATTTATTATGAATCTCCAATAGGCGAAAAGCAATAAAGTTTCCCAAACATCTGAACATACTGGACATTTAATGACATCACATATACATTAAATTCCATGAAACAGAGTTTGGGGAATGCTGGTCTAGCCTTATCTGTGATTCTTCACCTTTATGGGTCGCATGCTGTTTTGAGAACCAAACAAAGGCTGCTTCCACCATCAACAATGAAAGACCAACATGTATACTTACATGCACACCAAATGTTGCACATGACTTCAGGGGTTCACATACTATGGTGATTCATCCATGGATTCTCAGGTTTTCCTGGGTCCCAGGTGATAAATTCCTATCCTAGATGATCTAAACTTTGAAATAATTTTCTCCTCATTCATATATGGCCAAAGGATAATAAGATTGATACACAGATCTTCCTTATTGAATTTGTTGGTGTGAGATTTACACAGTTGTCTCTGAGTATTCCTTAATCCTATTCTTCAGTGGGTACTATCTGAAAGAAGGTATGGCTCCTGCTTCCTTCGGGATGACTCACAATTTATCTTCCCTTAGTTGGTAGCCAAAGGGGTGCTGAATCAAAGTACCAGAAATCTGTTGGCATTTATAAAGGGTATTTATTTGGGGTAGAAGCTTACAGTCACAAGGCCATAAAGCATAAGTTACTTCCCTCACCAAAGTCTGTTGGCATGTGTTGGAGCAAGATGGCTGCCAGTCTCTGCAAGGGTTCAGCCTTCCTCTTCCAGCTCAGTGGTCCAAGTTTCTTTTGGTCTCAGCTGTAGGCTGGTATAAGGCTCGTCTCTCTCCCTGGCTCGTTTTCCTCCGGGCTCAGGTGCTCTGCTCTCTTCACAAGGCCAGCTGTTGACTTTCAGGCTCATTCTCTTCCTGGGGCCTCTGCCATGTCTAATGGACCCTTCTCTCTTTCCTCACATAGCTGCTTCTCTGTGTATTTACTTCTCAGGGCTCCAGCATCAAAACTCCAACTCTCTCCTCTGCTGTGTCGTTTTTCTCTGTGAGCTTCTGCCCACCAAGGAGACAGGGACTCAACATCCTACTGATGTGGCTGAATCAAAGCCTTGATCATAATTTAATCAAGTAAAAGTGAAACCTCTGAATCTAATACAATCTAATATACCAAGAGGAACAGACCAGTTTACAAACACAATCCAATATCTATTTTTGGAATTCATAAATAATATCAAACTTCTACAGTTGGTCTCACTCAATGTTAAGACTATTTCCAAATCAAAAATCCTATTTAACGTGGTGAATGAAGCCATATTTGAAAGATGCTTCACATATGTTTCAAGGTAATTTTTAAAAATTCTAACATATAAAACATTTAAAATTACTAAATATTAGGATTTTTCTTATTCCACTATGCAGATAATCAGGAAATTTCATTGTTTATGAAAACACGATCTTGTGGAAGGAGAAGCCCCACCTTATCCCTTGCAAAGGGGCATTTCACGACCCCATCCCCAGTGTCATCAGGTAAATGAAATGTTTGAGTATGAGAATAAGATAAGTAAGTCAAATAGCAAAGGACAAATGGCTCAGATTAAAGGAGTTGTCAAAAATAGAGAAGGTAATGAAATAGCACAGGTTAGAGGAATGAGTTTCTCATTTCTAAATTACTAGTATTATATAAAAAGGAAGAGATTTTAAATGGGTATTTAAAAGGGCAAACTCCATTGCACACATGTGGAAGCCAGATATATTACTTCTTGAGCATCTGTCATTAATTTTATAATTGAAGTTTATGAATATCCCAGTTGAAAAACAAATGGTTTGTATCAATGGAAATGATTTAGTTTTTATTTTTATCAAAGTTAATTCATGTTAATAATTCTTTTTCAGAGTAATAGCTGTTTGCACATTAAAAGCACGTCTTGTGCTTTCCTTATAAGGATATCCGATGGAAAAAAATTTTTATAGCCAACATATTTCCGTTCATACAAGAAGAAAGTAGTCATTTGAAGTCTATGGAGAAATGGCTGTTTGACTAACAGATGTCTGTGCTGAAGTAAGCAGGAAGTCTTACAGTTGCTTCCCAACACAAAGGCCCACTCATGATAAAAGAAAAGACCAAACAGCTTGGGGATAAATAAAGCAGCTTCTATCCAACAACCATGTGTCTTAAGCCAGCCAAGAAGGTAGAACCAAGAAAATCCCTGGCACCTCACATTAAATATTTGTCTTCCTTTTACCTTTTTTCTACCATCTCAGAAACCAGCCTCAGCATTATTGAAAATTAGCCAAAATATTGCCTTATTTGTTCCATCAGTGTTTTAATCTGGAATACTTGTCAGCCAATCTTCAGCCATAAAGTAGCAAGTGTGTTCAGAATGGGATGAACTCTGAGCTGAAGATGCATCTGGAACCCAGTTTAGTCACTGGTATTTATTGAGCATCACTGTATGCCATGCATTATTCTAGGCCCTGTGGATACAAAGGTATGTGTGACTTTATCAGTAAAGACAGCTAATAAAGCTGTAATCAAAGGAGGGAGCAAGTTCATTTTAGAAAAGGATAAAGAAAATAAAACAAGATGATATGATAGAGCGCGACTGGTTGAGGATGGGGAGAAGGCTAATTTAGAGAGGGTTTTTTTGGGTGTGGAGTGATGTGTGAGCAAAGGCAAGAAGGCCAAGGAGGAGCCTGCTTCCTGTAGCTCTAGGACAGAGTGTTCCAGACAGAGAAAATAGCAAGTACTAAGGCCATGAGATGGGGACAAGCTCAAGCACAGTGAAAAAGGGGAAAGTGAAAGGAGATGAGGTCAAGAAGACGTCCAAGCTTGCATTCCAAACCAAGCATCATAAGGAAGAAGACAACTGAGGCCTCAAATAAAGTCGAATGATACACCAAGCCATTAGCCAAGAGGGGGTACAAATTTCATTTTTGTCATGTAGAAATAATGCAAGTCTACAATAGTTGGCTCTTGGGTAACAATTCAGAAAGGGACTTTATAAGAAAAGTAGGCTAAACCTGTCCCCAACAGCAGTTACTGTCTCCCTTTTTAGGAGTAAGGATTGCCTAGAAAGTGGTTTCCTCCATACCTTTTCTCAGGTAGCAAATGCCAGTTCATCCATCAACTCCTTCACACCCTGGAATCTAGGTGTTCCATCTCACCAGAGCGATAAGGAGAACCAAGCTCTGGCCCTGAAGGATTGTTCTGGAAGTCTGCCAGACCACTGGATCATTTCCCAGTATTCTGCAGAATGATCACATTGTTTTCAGGTACAGCCAACTTGGATTATTATCAGAGAGCCGGTTCACCCCAGATGAATTCATGAATCCTGACACCACACTTCAGGTTACTGTCTTTCCCTAACCTTTTTGTAGCCTCTGAAAAAAAAAAATTGAAATGAGATAAAATCTGGCATTCTCCTCTATATTAAGCCAGGCTCTATTATATTCCAAGTGTCAAACCCCAGAAAGAAGAAAATTTACCAGGTGAGTTAAAAATGAAGATGGAAATTTTCACCAGGGAAATGTCTATAGTTTTAGCAGGATATATACATATAGTACACACACATATTTTTGCATCTCTGTACATGTTTGTGGATATATATATATATCTCTTCCCTGAAAATAAAATGAAAAGTGTGCAATAGGAGGAACTCGAAAATATTTTTTCCCAGCATCAGTGTTATAAAAGTCCAGCTTTCTTTATCCAACTAGTGAAGTGATGGTTTTCTCCACTCTTTCACATTTCTCACATTTCATTACATGTCTATAGGTCATACTTATATCCATTCTTATACAAAACATAATACTCTCCTCAATTTTTCTGCAGGTGTTTCTGTTCCATTGTCTGTTTGCATCTGTGTTATTCATTTAGGTAGATAGTATTTACAGGGCATAACCAATGTCTGTTTAACACAAACACATTAATGAAAGCTTCAGACACTACTTTCACATTGATGGCCCTTTTTATATTCGGAAGTAAAGTAGCCCTAAATAGTATTCTAACATTTTATTTATTCAAAATAAAGAAACCAAGTTGATTATCGTTTGGACAGAGTTTAATGCTTATATGGCATACTAGCTGTTTAATCTTTATCACTGATAAAATATTATTTAGGAATGAGTAATTAAAGTCCAGAAAACTAATTTCTCCTAGATTAGCTATTAGCAGAAACAAATCTATAAAATCGATATTTCCTGATCTTCCAGTCAACTCTTTGCCATTGGATTTGTTCTTTTTTCCAAAAAGCAGGGCGAAAAATAGCCAGCTATCACCCAATTCCATAATTTCACATTGTTATATTTATAGCTATATCATCATGCCTTCCTCTTACAAGCTGGGGGACTCATATGCCTTCTGGAGTAACCCAGTGTTTTAGTTTTCCAGGACTGCTACAACAAATACCACAGACTGGTTGGCTTAAACAACAAGAATTTATTGTCTCATTGTTTTGAAGGCTAGAAGTCCCAAATCAAGGTATCAGAACACCACGCTTTCTTCACAATCTGTAACGTTCTGGTGGTGGCTTGCTAGTCACCTGTAACTCAATCTCTGCCTCCATCGCATGGTGATTTGTCACCTTCTGTCTCCCACTAACTCCCGTGTCCAAGTTCCTCGGCTTATAACTTCTCCAGTCATATTGGATTAAGGCCTATGTTGATTCAGTTCAGCCTCATCTTAATAGGATTTTTGAAGATCTTATTTACAAATTGGTTCCATCCACAGGACCTGGAATTAGGACTTGGATATGTCTTTGTGGGGGGCATGCATCAATATATAACACCCACACATATTTTTAAGTATGAAAATGACACTTGAAACATAAATAATCATTACTTTAGATCTTATATTAATTTCCAAGCCTCTATTTAAAAAAAAAAGAGAGAGACCAGCATCTTTAAAGAGACTTTTGGTGTGAGCAATATGTCAATTGGGTAAGGAAAAAGTACTTGATGAGTTATAAATCAGCAATTAGTTTTACCTGGATACTAGTCACTTGAAAGACTAAACCACTATCTCACAGCCTTCAAGACTGTCAGCTTTGACTGACCAACTATTTAGATATTAGTTCTGGACTAGCTAACTAACTATTAAAGGCCTCTAATTAACAACTGGAAATGTTTTTTGAGATAATTAAGTTTTCAGCTAATTGGATCCTTATTATCTTTCCAATAAATAGATACATTCCTCCATTCCCAGGTTTCCTTGCAGAAGTATTCCTTTCAATACCTTAAAACGAAGTTACCTTAATAATTTTAATACATTGTATATCAAAATCATCCTACAAAATAGGAAAAAATGATGTTGCTGCCCCTTTAGACTTTGCTCTAAATAAGTAATAGGTAAGCAATAGTAATTTCATCTGAATTAAAAAAGCAAAACAAACAAACCCATCCCCTGGCCATGAGAACTACCAGGGAGCAGTGTACATGGGAAAACCCAGCTTATGTACATTACTATTTCAATTTTGGCTAACCCAGACCTGTAAGTGCAGAGAGTTAGTTACCATCTGTCTTTCCAACTGAAAAAAGCAAAAGACAACTGGTTGCCATATGGTTTTTAAAGAAATTGTAAACAGGTTACTCAGTATAGGCCACATATATAGGATCTACACATGAATGCCCCAGGAATGGATTTAGCCCAAAGTCTCCTTCAGCAAAAAAACCTTCAGGCCTCATAGTATTCCCACATGTCCACTTTGTAATGAAACAGATGACAGCTTCTACCCTGAAGGTTCTTTTGTACTAAGAATGAGATTGGGCAATGGACAGCTCAAGCAACAATCCAAAAGAGTTTTCTGTGGCTTATACATTTATGTATGTACATAAAAAGAATATACTAATGTTCTTTGAAAAATCATAAAAAATGTACTAAATAATTCTATACATGCATTATATCACTATCCATGTCACAGCACATAGAAACACACACACATACAAGTACACACACATGCCCAAAAAGAGATCAAGAAATCTCTTACCACGTTTAGAGCCTTTGTTAGAAACAGCAAAGTGATGGAAGTTTTCTTTGTCAAGGTGGCTTCTCTTTTCTCTACTCTGGCTGAGGCTTGCTAAGATGGAGACTGAAGGTCTTGATGTTTTGGGTAGAGAGCTATAAGTGAGGAGCCAGAGTGAGGAAACAGAACTTGGAGAGGGATGGCTTTCAGTTTGTTCTGCCTTCATCAACAAGGGAGAAGGGTAAAGAGATTTCTTGAGGTTTCTACTTTGTTTAGCTTAGCTCAATAGAGTAGGAAGCCAAGGAAAGATTTAGGTGAACGCTCCAGCTAGGAATAAATAGCATCCATTTGCTTGGAGTGGCCTGTGCCTTATCTTCCCAGGACTTCAGACAGAGCAGTGGCAAAGAATTGAGAAGAATCTAGAGACTCAGTAAACAATGTTGCATTTCTTCCATCCATCCATCCATCCATCCATCCATCCATCCATCCATCCAATTTTAGTTGAGGGCCTACCAGATGTAGGGCATTGTATTAGGAAAAGAGAAAGATGGTTTGGGCATGAATTTTGCTATCAGATATAGAAAGAACGATGGACAAGTAATTACTAACTATAATACAAAATAATAATCATAAATTTCAAAGAGAAAGATATAAATAAAATACTATGGGGGTTCTTAATAAAGAGAGATAGCTTCTAGCTTAGGAATGGGGAATGATCTAAGATGGGCTTATGGAGAAGGCTGCATTTGAAAACAGCCTTGAAACAAGCAAAGAAGTTGCTTTAAAAATATACCTAAACATTCATACATACATTCAGACCCATACATCTTGATTAGATAATAAAGTTATAAAGGGAGAAAAGGGAAGATACAGCTGGAAAAGTATGCTGATTCATTCAGCACCTTTGAGGATTACTAGGTACAATGCATTACACTAGGTTCTCCCACCACCACCACCCACTCCATCAGCCCATAGCAATGAACCTGGACTTGTAAGGGAAGCGAACATGTAAATATATGATCTATTCTACCATCAAATTCAGAAAAGCTCTCTGTTGTCTTGAGTCCAGAGCAAATAATGACAGGATTATCACTGGACACAGCAATGTCCTCAAACCCCACCCCCAGGGGCCTAGCCCTGTGCCAACAGGTTTCTTTAGCCCCCATGCTTGGGGTGGGGGCATGTTGCTCAAGGTCTTGGCTAGGTAATCTTCCAAGAATGTAGAGGGAAATGAAGTAGAAGAAGGTAGCTCCTAGCTGGTGCTAAGATGATCTGCCGCTGCAATCACTACCCCTCACTTCCTCACCAAGGCAAATCAATGGGGTTGATAACCTTTCCCAACTCTCTAGAATCAAATTCCCCTTTGAGATTTCTTTACCTTTTCATCATCGCTCCTGCCCCTGATTTCAATGATACAATTGGGCGGGGGGAAGGGATATATATATATAGTATGTTTTAACTTGATCTCTCCCCCTACGGTCAGCCTACCTTTTGTTCTAAATGAGCTGAGCCTCTCTTTCCTCCAAGCCAGGCTGTTTTGTCATCCATTGAATGATGCTCATTTTGAATTACTATTTTATCCTTTGGTGTAAATTTAGAATCTCTTTCCTCACTCATCAGTTCCTGCATACCCACCACCTCACTCAAGATACAACAGCTGTGGAAATCTCTTACCAGTATGCATACACGGGTAATCCACAGAGCAAGAGTGCCAGTTTCTTCCTACAGAGGCAGTCTTCTCTGGTCACTTGAGATTCAGTGGGCAGCAAATAAAATTTGCTCTTCATTCATATACCAGGCACTGGTTGACTAGTGACTAGTGTTTATGGTTATGGGTAACAATGTTGTTGATGTTTTTTGTATTGTTTTTGTTTCTTTTTAACCGGGAGGTCCCGGGGATCGAACCCTGGTCCTTCCATATGGTAGACGAATGCCGAACCTCTTGAGTCACATCCGTTTCCCTGTAACAATGTTTTAATAACGAAATTTATGTCATCCTTTATACAATATTATATGAGAGAGAGAGATAGAAATAATCTGCCAAGGGAAGATGACTTTCCCAAACTAAGCATATGTAACAAAGTATCAAACATGGTAAGTTCTGATAAAATGTTTGTGAACTAAATGAATAAATAAAATTTTCATCTTTATTTTTAAAATATTTGTTTTGTTTAGGAAATATCTTACATCAAGCATCACAGGTTCAGAAACTCACCTTAAGTACCTATATCCTGGGGAGAAGTAGGAAAAGGGAAATTGAAATAAAATTCCTCACTATAATTTAGTAATATGTTCTCTGAGTAGACTTGACCTCCACATGGATCAAGAGTGATCATGAGGATATTGTCTGGGAAGCAGAATGCAGCAGACAGCAAAGTTCTGGAGATATCTAAGAAATGTGATAAACCATATTCACATCCAAACCTTTTACAGCTTTGGACCACAGCTCTCAGGATCTTTACCATGAAGACACAGGAAGATAATGTGGTCAACTGAAATCTGGTGCTACTAATAACCACAGGTCCAAGGATTCTTGCCCGTGATGTCCCTTCTCACATTGACTCTAGACTTGGCCATGTGATGAGTGGCAAAGCTTGATTATTATCTGCACAGTGGGGCTTATCCTTATGGAATATTCCTGAGAACCCAACCATCCTGCTATAAGTAAACCCAAGCAGCCATGTAGAGAGGCCTTCAGGGAGGAGAATCGAGAACCCTGGCTTACAACCCCAGTTGAGCTCCCAGTCAGAAGGCAGCATTAACTGCTGGCCATGTGCAGGAGGCCATTTGGACCTTCCAGATGTTTCAGTGTCCCTGCTGACACCTTGTGAGGCTGAATTACCCAGACAATCCATAGATTCATGAGAAATTATAAATAGTTGCTGTTGTAAGCCACTACCTGTTGGGATAGTTTGTCATGCAGCAACAGACAAAAAAAGACAAGTAAAGAGTGAAAGCAAGAATCTACATATTGTTAGCTTGGTACTCCAGCTGTGATTCCTTGAATCCCCAGGACCTGAGGTCTTGGTCCAGTGGTTTTCAACCTGGCTGCCCACAAGAACCACCTTAGAGATGTTTCAAATAGCATGTAACTGGGCCCACCTTAGAAACTCTGATTCCCTAGGTCTAGTCTGTCACTAGCACTGGTCATTGTCTTTGTAAAAAGCCCCAGTGATTATTCTGATGTGCCCTCAATGTCAGAACCACTGGGAGAGTCTGTACTGACAATGTCCCATATGACTTCACATCCGTCTTCAACACAGAGAATGGCATCTCATCAAGAGTCTGTTATAATCAGTCTCTTTTATGGGAGCAATACTGTGTTCAAGGTTACCATAAGAAAAATGAAGCAGCACTGGAATATGTTTCCAAACCTTTGTTGGAAAAACAATGGCAACTCTCTGCATTTTAACCACTAAAACATTCTCAAGGTCAAGCTGAGCATGTCAGCCTCAAATAAAGAATTGAAAGAAGATACTACCTACATGGAACAGAGGAGAAAAGCAAGCAGGGCAGTAGGGGAGTGTGTCGTTACAACAGTTGCTCCTTCAGTCCACCCTGGTTTCGTGGTGGTCAGAGGAAAGGGAGAGGTTGTACAATTGTATACATAAAACCTGTGTGAAGATGAGACAGGTCAGGGGAAGGGGGAGGTGGGGTGGCCCATTTTCCTCATCTGCTCAACATAAGCCTGTAAGGAAACATGCTGACTCTTTTAATAATATCAATGAAAGACAAACATCAGGGGAACAGGCCTTGAGCTTATGAGGTTCAGCTGGTCTTTTCAATAGGGAGCTCCTCCCTCCATTGCCAACCTTGCGGAACCTGGACTTGTGTTTATTAAGAGAAGGGAAGGTTTTTTAAACATGTGATGGCAGCATTAGAATGAGCAAAAAAATCTCCAAGGTGAAGGTGAACTTGGGGGATCAAGACTTCCTCCCAAAGTGAAGGGTCTCTCTTTAATGAAAATTTTGGAGAATCTAGGTTTGGATTTATTAAGGGAGTTAGAAGCTTTCCTTAAAAATAAAACAAATAATATGTCTGAAATGTGGAAAAGAATAAAAGGATGCTTCGTTTCTCCTCCCTGTTTGGACATGTTTTATTCAAAGCTCTCCTTGTTGCAAGTGACTGAGACCAACTCAAACTAACTTAGGCATAAAAGGGGAGTTTATTGGCTCATTAAAGAAAGCTCCAAGGATATTCTGGTCTCGGTCATTACTGAACCCAGTTATTGAAACAATTTTTCATTAAGATGCCTCTCTATGTTTTGATGCAGCTTTCCTCTATGAAGGCTTCTTTCTTAGGCAGGATCCCAGGAGAGGGGCAAGATGAAAGCCAGGAGCTCCAGGCTTTTTTCCTATCATCTCAACAATTCTTTCTTTCCTAACTTTTCCCAAGAACAGAGTTTCCTTAGCTCTGATTAGTTTCCATGCCCATCCCTGAATAACTGTGGCCAGGAGAATGTAATTTCCTGGGTGGCTGTCTTAGTTTGCCAGAGCTGCTATGACAAATACCACACAATGGATTGGCTTAACAACAGGAATTTACTGGCTCATGGTTTGGAAGTCTAGACGTCCAAACTCATGGCATCAGCAAGGCCATGCTGTTTTTCCCAAAGTTTGCAGTGTTCTGGTGCTGGCTTGCCATAAGCCTTAGAGTTCCTTGGCTTGCATCTCTGCCTCCTGTCACATGGTGATCTATCTCTCGTGTTTGCTCTTCCAGTTTCCGCTGACTTCTGGCTTCTGGCTCCTTGCTTCTTGTGGCTTTCTATGACTTCCCTTTATAAGGCCTCTAGTAATATGGATTAAGGCCCACATTGATTCAGTTCAACCATACCTAAATAGGATCTTAGAAGAGCCTATTCACAAATGGGTACACAACTTAACTGATAATGTTAAGTGATCCTCAAAGAGCCCTATTTACAAATGAGTTCATACCCACAGGAACAGGGATTAAGAATGTGTCTTAATTGGGATACATAATTCAATCTAACACAGTGGCCAACCTTAGAGAATGGGGTAGAAATCAGTTCCACCCAAACTTTAGCATCTGACATTGGAAGAAGGGCAGTTTCCCATGGAAAATCAGTGCATTATTTCAAGAAGTAGGGTAAATGGCTGCTGTACAGATAGGCAAATCTCTTTTCTCACTTAAAGTAGAAAACTCAGTCTCCAGTGGAACAACTCATTCATTTATGCAAAACAGGTTCTGTGTTTCGAAGTAGTGACTGTGCAGCACTGCACACCCAATGGAGCCCACAGATTCCAGCTCTGTACCTCCACAGTAAACATCTATTTTTTAAATTTGTTAGAGAAGTTGCAGGTTTACAGAAAAATCATGCATAAAATACACAGTTCCTTTTTACCACCCTATTATTAACACCTTGCATTAGTGTGGTACATTTGCAGTAAACATCTATTATTCCTTCCCCAGCATCCACTTGTCATCCTGAAACTGATTGGGGTCATTGATGCTCAAACCTCATCCTCAAAGATCTAGCATAGAGTAGCCCAACCACAATTTCTTTCTTTTGACAAAATCAAGCAATCAAACTACAAGGATTCTTTGAGTTTTCTCCTCCACTGGCTTGTTGCTTTATGACTGGAAAGTTAAACAACTGTTAAATCCTTCAGCTTTCTCTCAAGAAAAAAATAGATCGGAAGTCCAAGATTCTTTAAAAAGACATTATATTGAAATGCAAAACATTTTCAAATAGACTGTCATCACTCTTGCTAGTTTTTTCATCTGGGCCAAGTAACAAAGTGTGACAGATGAGGATAAAAGAAGAATGCCAATTTTATTGGTTTTATCACCTCACACTCTTTTCAGGTCTATGAAAAATGTTCAATGGGTGAGTAATTTTTAAAAAATTTTTATAATTTTTTTATAATGCTGTACATCAAAGATTGTTCTGTAGGGAGCATTTCCCAGATACAGAACAAGATATTTAAGCTGGAAAAATTTGACTTATCTTTACTACTCTTGGTATAATAAAGCATTTGGGGGTGCAGGGAATAAAAGTCTCCATATTTCCAGGTTGGTGGTCAAGGTATTTCATAATCAAGCCAGCATCTTTTTGGTCTCTCATAGTGTCTTAATGGATGGGATTAAAGAAGAAGCCAGTCTCTTCTTCATTGTTGTTTTCTATTCTTAGCCTTCATCTTGGCCCAGCCCCCACACCCAATCTGAACCCAAAGCAAGATGAATATGACATGGTGTTATCTTTTGTAAGCATTGCCGCAAATGCATAAGCATGAAAGAATATGTGATAGGGACAGAAAAAAAGACTGCAAAGGAAGCAGCCGTAAGAAACATACAGCCTGTCTACTTACCCACAAACCTCTGTTCTCCATACTGATAGAACTAAGAATATGGACAAAAGTAGGGAGCATAAAGGGCAAAGAAAATTCTTCCCTCTACTCTCAGAAAGGTTAGTTGATTACCCTCCTCAGCACAAAGAAAAGGAGTGACCCCACTCCAATCTACAGAGTTGGTGAGGTACCCTAAAAATTCTCTAGTATAATGGCTTTTAAATTGTGTAGCATGAATCCCCCAGGTCCCATATGAGGAAGAAATTATTTTAATATCTTGACATTAAATTTGTGCCTACCCTATTATCTCCTGTCTCTTACCGACTACCCTCACCATCCTCCCCCATCCCCAGCACCAGCCAACATTATCCAGACAGGTCTTGGAACACAAGCAATGGAAGACAGAGAGATTCTACAGTCCTGAAAAGTCTGATGAGCTGTGAGCTAGAACACAGAAAGAGTCATGGCCACATGAATTTAGTTTTGGTACCCTCACTTTGAGCCTCATTGCCAGTCTGGCTTTTTGTTTAGGTGACCCTTGGCCTCTGAAGTCAATGTTTGTCTTCTAAATGGTATTTCAACACTAACATCTGGTGATGTCCTCCAGCCTGACATTTGCGGAGCAGATGCTTCCAGTGGCCTGGAGAGTGTCTTCTGGGTCAATGTGTTCAATAATGCTCTCTGGCATTGATCTCTGTGGTACCTCTCCCCAGGTAAGAAAAGAAATGCCACTAGGTTATAGCTGAGAGAGAACGCTTCAGACCATCTGGAGGTAATCTTGGAATATTAAACCCCAGAAGTTCTTGTATAAAGAAATACCTAGAGGTAGGGAGTACAGAAAGAATCAGATTCTTGGTATTAAGTCATTTTTAAAAAAGTTGTGTTTTAGTCTTGCAGTTCAAACCTGACAAAGAATAAGGCCAAATCTCAACTTCATTTTAAGTAATTTATTCACGTGGTTTTTTTCTCTCTGTTCATGGCCCTCTCCCCTGAAACTCTGAAGAGAGAATAGAATCTGTTGCTGAGCAAACAAGCCCCTCTCCCTCCAGGGACACACATCAGAGAACTTAGTAATAGACTCCTGTCAATGGGGGCCTACAGAAAACTTCAAGGACCCTTGTTGACTAGGGCAGAAATTCAGGCAGTTTGAACAATGGTGTCTTTTTAAATTAAGGATTTTTCCTAAGATCTTGACAAGCAGGTCAATGAGAATCCTTTATTTTAACTGAATGAAGATCTTTGATCTCCATCCCTGTGTCTTAAGATCTCCTCTAACTTTCTCTTGTCAGTAGGCAGCAACATCTTAGAAAACCACCAAAGAAAAGATCAACATCTTCTTAATCTTCACAGGAGATTGGTACAGACAAGGTATTCACAGGGCTGCTTCACTGTATTCACCACATTGTTGTGTGGCTTCTCTTTCCAAAGAGCTTGGAATCCACCATCTTCTCATTCATTCATCTTCAAGGAGCTCTGCTGTCCAAGTGGTCTACAAGGGCAGGGGGTTAAGAATTGCATAAACCAATATGAAGGGGTGTGGTAGGAAGAATTCTGAAATGGCCCCAATGATCCACACCTTTCTACAACCCATTCTCATTGAGTGCAGGCAGGACTTAATGGCCTGCTTCTAACTAATAGAATATGGTAAAGATTCTGGAATATTGCTTCCATGATTAAATGTTACATAGAAAAGATTTTTGCAGATGTCATTAAAGTCCCAATCTCACTGACTTTAAGTTAATCAAAGTGAGATCATCCTGGATGGGGCTGACCTAATTAGGTGAGCCCTTTGAAAGATTATCTAGAATTAGAGATTCCAAGCAAGAGAGATCCTCTTGCTGGCTTTGAAGGAGTACACCACCATGTTGTGAGAAGGCTTATAAGAGGGCTAAGAGGCAAGGAACTGAGGGTAGGCTTTGGAGACAAGAATGGTCCCCGGCCAACAGCTAACAGGAAAACAAGGACTTCAACCATATAGCTGCAAGTAAATGAATTCTGCCAACAACATGAATGAACTTGGAAGTGGATTATTTCCCTGTAAAGCCTCCAGATAGAGAAAAAGCCTGGGTGACCCCTTGATTTCAGCCTTGGGTGACTCTGAGCAGAGGACGCAGCAAAGCCATGCCCTAATATCTGACCTGCAGAAACTATGAGATAACAAATGGGTGTTGTTTGAAGCTGCTAAGCTTGTGGTAGCTTACTAGGCAGCAATAGAAAACTAATACAAGAAGGTTGACTGGGAAGCAACTCAAATATCCATGATCCCTCATTTCAGTACACCCAACCACTGAATACTCTGTGGAGATTAGACATAGTTCTTTCACCGAGAATCATCAGTCCTATGGGATAGAAGAGAATGTGACTCTTCCTCAAAATATGGATGGATGGATGGATGGATGGCTACATAGAAATAGATAGAGATATGCACATGCATAGAACAAGTACTTCCTGTGTGCCAGGCTGTCTACCGAGTGTTTTAAATATTTTATCTCATTTAGATGAAGAGTTAGAACTAAAATGGTGCAGATATTTTTAATACTAAAAATTTACCCACCTTGGTGGACTGACAGGAAAAAAAAATAACAAAGTAAAGGAAAAGGACACATAGATGGAGGACTCGCAAGGTCACAGGTTAAGGATTATGTCTTAGTCCCTGCAGCCCTCCAAGAAGAGCAACAATGTTATAAAGAGCAGAGAGAACTAGTATGATGGCATAATTAACCTGTTCAAAAAAGTCTGATGGCAATATTGGATCAAGGGTTTATCAAGTAGATAAGACTAACAGTTTTCCCAGTTGCTGCCCATGAGTGGACTGTGGGTGGGTCTTTATTTACATATGTGGGTATAAAATACATGTTGAGGAGTGTTTTAAAACCATCGGCCATAACCCATTAGTTGGTCAAGAAGCAACAATCAAAATGCGTGAAAGCTACTACTGATTTGGAGCCTACCAAAGTGCATGCTGTGAATTTGAGTATTTTAAAGAAAATGGTTGTTTTGTTTTAAGAGTGACAAAAGTAACTTACTCTAAACAAACCAAATGCAGTGTAGTGGTTAAGATAATGCTAAATGCTAAACAGCGACCTTCTCAAATCTCAATAGAAGTTTATTTCTCATTCACATAAGATCTAATTAACAGGGCAGGGGTGGGGGGGCATCTGGCTTACACAGTCCCTTAGGGGGCAGAGATGGACAAGGCTCTACCATCTTTGACCTATGGTCTGAGATGTTGCCCTGAAGATCCACATCTAGTAAACATATGGGGGAAGAGTTAGGGTGAAGACCACAGCAGGATCCTGGAAGTAACTAACTTCAACCCTCATGGCCAGATTTCAGTCAAATGGACCTTCCTAGCTGCAAGGGGAGCCAGAATAAATATCCAAACACAGTCTGCTACTATCCTCTGATCTCCTGCAAGTGCTCCACTTGTGGGAGGAACCCAGCCACAGCCACAGGGCAAGGGAATCCATTTATTAGTCCATAAAGGTCCATAAAAAGTCCCATGGCCTGGGACAGTAAGTGAATCTAGATGGGCCTCTGGAAGATATCCAGCACTATAGGATATTAGATGGAGCCAATGGATCAGCATGGGTTAATCCTATGAGGGAGAATACCCAATTCCTACAGATGTTTCCGTATGTCAGCTAATGGTTGAAAATATTGCATAATGAAAGACTAGGTCTTTGTGGGGTTGCCTTTGAGCTGGGGTTTGGAATGTGGAAAAAACACTAGACTAAGTAAGAGTCAGAAGAAATGGCCTCTGATCCAGAGCCCACCTCATACAAGCTCCAGCACCTTGGGCAAATGATTCAACTTGGCTGAGCCATGATTTGGTGTCTGTAAAAGTTTAAAATAATCACAATTTCCCTGCTTCAATCACAGGCTGTATGTGAGAGGATCCAATGAGAGCATAGATGGCCAGTCTTCATTATTTGCAAATTCCGTATTTGCGAATTAGCCTACTCACTAAAATTTATTTGTAACCTCCAAATAAATACTTTTAGCATTCTTGCGGTCATTTGCTGACACGCACAAAGCAGTGAAAAATCTGAGCTGCCTGATGCACACATTCCAAGCTGAGGCTGAACAAGGTGACACTGCCTTCTTGTTTCAGCTCTCATACTATAAATGTGTCTTTTTCATGGTTGATTTAGTGCCACATTTTTCAAACTTTTGTGCTTTTTGTTGGTGATTTCCTTGTTTAAAAGTGTCCCAAGTGTAGTGCTGAAATGCTGTCTAGTGTTCCTAAGTGCAAGAAGGCTGTGATAAGCCTTATGGAGAAAATAGATGTCTTAGATAAGCTTCAATCAGACATGTATTGCAGTGCTGTCAGCCATGAGTTCAATGCTAAAGAAAAAATATATATATTAAATAAGATGTCTTTAAACAGAAACACACATGAACTAAATTTATGTATTGAGCAGTTGATGAAAAGGTGACCAGAGGCCCACAGGAACCTAACCTTCTATTTCCCCAAGGAATAATGGTTCAATATTCACTAATTCAGTGTTTGCAATGACTGTATAGAACAGAACTACCACAAAGACCAAGAAGTGATGGAACTTGAAAACACTCTGTTAATTACACAAACAATACTGTTGATGTTGTGTTATTGTTGTCATTCAAATTATGAGATATTGTGAGAAACAAATGATTCTGTCATTTTCCCACTGATAGAATATGAGCCAGTAAAATCAGTCAACTTCAATATAAAATTCTTCTCTCCCATGAACTTTTCAAAGGGCTTCCTGCTGACGTTTGGGTATGCTGCATGGAACATTTCCTTGTGTCCCAGAATTGTCATGAAGACACACAGGTGCACCAGTCAAACTAAAGAAACCAAGTACCCCACAAACTAAGGAAAGCTGCCCACAACAAGACCAGTGCTTAATTAAGAGATCTGGAGTTTGGAGAATGAAACCCCAAACCTCACCTCTCTCCATTTCCAGTCCATAGAAGACTGGAAAGGAGAGGGGAGAGGAGACAGTCAGGTTTGCGTGGAGTGTTGTGTTCATGATGAGGTGATTCTCTCCCCACTCAAGGTAGCCTCTCCCCACTCCCACCTGGAAGCCAACTGAGGGGGTTCAAGAGAGTCACTGGGACAACAGGGTTACCTATAGAGAGAGAAGGCTACACTCTGTCCCATGGTTGGATGCCTGCTTCAATTGCAGATTTGCTGACAGCCCTGGGCCTGACTGAGGTAGGGATGGGGTGGAATAGGTGGGAGGAGAGAATTCGAGAGAAAAGGTGGGGCAGAAAGAGGGGCGGCAGCAGAGTACCTCCACTCCTGCCAATTGGGGGATGAGCTCTATGCTTATTGCATCTTAACTGTCTCCAAGGCAGGGAGAATGGCCCGTTATACCTCCACAATCTCAATTTCATTGTTTCATCCGAATCAACACAACTTTCACCTCTTCAAAAATTCATTGAAGGAAAATTGTTGTCAGTTTGTAAACTGATGAAAACATCAACCCTCTGGGCTCAAGTTCCACAGTATTTCAGTCATCAGAGCTCCTTTAACCCTTTCTGAAATATTCACTGTTGATTGTAAGTAAAAATGGTCTTTTAAAAGCAAAACTTAAGGCACTTGACTGGAGAAGTAATTTGTAACAGGGGGAAAAAGTTATGATGTGGTCACAAAAGCCCAGCCAGCTTCCCCTATCATTTGGATGCCTCTTTTAATTAATATCTGAAATATTAGCTGACACTTAAACATAAACTTCAAAGTTTAAAATCACTTTCTGATTCTACTTGCTACATTTTGGGCACATTTTTTTCACACATTTACCAATTTAAAGTTGAATTGCATTTTTAAAAAATCTTTTTGCTGAAAGGTTCTAGTCTAAAGAAAACTACTGGAATTAATAAAAAATTTTAAGGTAGTTGAATATAAGATAAACATGCAAAATCAATGGCTTTTATTTATACTGTTAATACATCCCTGGAAATTAATGTGGGAGAAAATATTTCATTTACAATAGTGACAAAATTGTAAATTACTTAAGAATAAATTATAAAATGGCTTAGGGCTCACACAAATATAGATATAAAATTTCATTGAAAGGCATAAATAAGAATGTGAAAATCGGAAAGACTTACAGTGTTTTTAGGCACAACATCATAAAAATGTGACTTCTCCCCAAATTCACATACAATTTAGTTCAAATTAAAATCCTAATATGCTTTTTTAAAAAATGAATAAAATTACCTTAAAGAATAAATAGAAGGGAGATCAACTTCCAACACGACAGCATAAGGAGTTCTGCAAACCGGCTCCCCAATGAAACTGGCAAAAGCACACTATCTACTTGTAACCTGTGCTCCAACACCACTGAAATTATTTGCCCCAAGTACACCATGCCCTCTCTTACTTGCTTTACCCATTCTGTTCCCTGTCCCAGGAAGGACATTCGTTCTCTTTTCCCTCAGGCGAGATTCTAAAGTAACTCTTGTTCAAGGCACAGATCAAATGTAACTCCCCTACAAAGTGTTCCCTATATTTCCCCATTTTTCAGTCTCTCTTATATTCCCCACCCTGTAATATACACTCTTATGAAACTACTGCAATTTTTCAGCTGGCTTTTCTTTCTTCCCCACCAGACTATACGTGTCTGAAAGATAGATGCTCTCCTTACTTGGCATTCATTAAGCGCTTGTCCAGTGAGTGATTATAGAGCACTCACTCAGACGTTTGTCCCACAGCTCCTCAAACTCCACATGTCTGAAACTGAACTCATAGTCCTTCCTTCCATGCAGCTCCCCCTCCCCACATCCATTTTCCTGTCACAGACCCCACTATTTCTCATGGATAGGAAGTGTTGAAATCTCATACTCCTTTCGGATTTCATCTCTGCTTTCATTCCTAAGATAAAATGAGCTACTAAAGTGCAGGAGTTTGTCCTTCAAAAGATCTCTGCTGCCACCAGAAACCAAGTCCATCATCTTCCACCTGCATTTCTGCCCTATCCTGGCCTCCCTGCGTTTGGCCTCTCTCACCACAAATCTGCTGAATGCTGCTTCTGGATATTTTCCTTAAATACTACATTTAAAATGTTAATTGGAATGGATCCATATTACCTAAAAAATTCATCTCAAATCCCTTACTCTGGTACTCAGTGGAATAGAATTGCTGCTCTGCCCTTACCTCCTTGGCTGCCCATCACAGATTCCAACACACTGCTCACATTCCCTCCCTAGCCCTTCTCCCTTCCTCCCATGCCCTACCATTTCCTTCAATACCCTGATCATTCATTCATTCCGTATTCATTGGGAACCCTCTTCACTACCATTCACTGTGGTTGGCTCTGGAATAAAAGATAAAAAGGCAAGGTTCATGCCTTCAGATACATCTGCTGTCCTCAAATTTTACTATGCCTAAAAAATAGCTAAGACTCAAGGTAAAAATGAAGATTCCTATACTTCCCCCCCACCCCCAAGAATTAGATTTGTAGGTGTGGAATGGGTGCTAAAAAGCTTCATATTTCCTGAGAGCCCAGGTAATTATAATGTACCCCACTTTGAGGAATGTTGATATAAACTGACAACAACAAGCATAGTGGATCATATAACAAATAAGAAAAGGGAAAGTTCAGTAACTCTGCACTGTTGAGAGAAAATGTTGGCTCCACACATCCTCTCTCTCCATGACCCGACCTTCTCAAGGTAAGACGTGTTGACATCTTGGGCAGCTTGGAGCCTCACTCCGTGGGGTAGAGGAGGTAGCAGACACCATTCCCTTCTCCCTCCACAGGCAGGTCTGACATAACTGGTTGTGCTGAAGGAGGAAGAATCTTTGGAGAGGAGACTCATCTTCCCTATTCTTGTCATTTTGGAGGAAAGAGCATGAGGTGTCTTTTACTTGAGGAGCTCATTTACCTTTATGAAACTAAATTGGATTAGGAATCCAATAGCTGTTTCTTTGGGGCTAGCTCAAGTCAGGACTTTAGGAGAAGGGCTTAAAGAGTCCAAATCATGTCTCCCAGCTAAGACTTCAGGGGTCTTATGCATGACAACGGGTTGCAGGCAGAAGCTTGCTTCAGGAATAAAGAGTAAACATTTGGGACCGACCATCCCCAGAGCTGAATCCCTTGGGAATTCCCATCCCTGTAGCAGGTAGCTGGATCAAAAGGAAACTTCTCCCCTCAGAATGAAATTGCACAAGTCCCTATGGCTGGTGATTCAGAGGTAGAAAGGAGAAAGAGAAATTCTTCATAAACTTTTCAAGTGATCCCAATTCATTTGTATGCCTTGTTAAGGATTAAGATGATTTCTGCTCTTGCTTGCTGACGTACACCCAAGATTATCCTGCTAAATCTCCAGAAATGCCCAACTGGGAAACAAATGATGATTGTTCTCTTAAAAGATCTTTGTTTGACTGTGTGACTGTAATGACCTGTTGGGCTCCTTTGAGTGCCAGCCTAGAGACAACGATGCAAAGAGGAAGAAAGCAAACCTCCACAAAGCAGCAAACAAGAGCGGCTGCAGGTTCAGCTCTGCAAACCCAGTGGCTGGCTTTTTAGACAGAGTAGTGCAAGGCCTGTGCACAGAACTGGGCAGAGGTTTCGGCATTTGGGGCCAGTTGTATACAGAGCTGAAGTCTAGGCTGGTGAGTAAATCAGAACTCTTGGCACAAGAGAACTGTGGGCAGCATGGCCTGAACTGGGCCTGAACAGGACCTGTGGTTCTATGCACACATCCAGCAGAGCACAGGGCCACGGGCTGGCTGTCTAGCAGCAACTCAGTGCTCCCTCTTCCACCCTGTACATTCCTTCCATTGCAAGGCTGCCCTCATAGTTCAATTTCACCCTATTTCCAGGAGTAAAAATTTGCCAGGACTTCTTGGCGAGAAAAGAAAGGGGAGAAAAGGTGAGATATCCCACAAGGGCAATTTCTCCTCTGCCCAGCACTTCACCTCAGTCCCTGCCTAAGAGACAGTCCTGCCTCAGCCCTGGAGGGAGTCCTGGGCTCTGCTTCTGAGCAGCCACGTGAGGTCTGATCCCCAACCGGAGCGAAGTTCATCCTTTGTGAGCTGACAGGCAGCAGGAGGGATGCCCAGAGATTTGCCTCTTCCCATGCCTCATTGCCTTGGTCAATTTCGAAACTTCATGACCAAGTTTCCTCAATTTGGGGAAACTCTTGTAGGTACATCAGTTTGCCTCTCTAATATAAAAACTCCGCCAATAGAGAACGAATCTAACCATTTATTAAAAGAGATGTTGTATTTTGACTGGCATGTGTGCTCTTGACGTCTGTTCTTTTTAAACTTCTTATTTTGTAATGGAATAGCTAAGATAACAAGGGGAGAGGAAAATATACTCTTTAACTACTGCATACCCATTAAATCCTGCTTAAAAGCATTTGTTTTCATTATTGCACAAAGCCGATTGACAGGAATGTGAAGTTAGGAGCAAGAGCCAAAGGAAGCTTAAGGATCTTATTTTAAACACACAGCCTTTCTTTCAGACCCAGCCCAAGGATCCGATGAGGGACACTGGCCACAGGTCCGCTGTCATCCTACAGTGGCATGAGAGCAAAGGCCGTGAGATAACAAGGGGGTGGGGGAAAGTATTTTTAATTCATCCCCTAGAAGTCTAGCCTGAAAGAACTTGTTCTTCAAAAGCCTGGAGGATTCAGCAACCGTGAACTTGGCGGAACTCAGCCATAGGGGACAGTTATCCTGACCAAGGTCCTTAATGTGAAGGTTGAGGGTTTAGATTCCAGAGTCAGGCTGCTAGTTCAACTCCCTCCAGCTGTGGAGTTCAGGAACATCTCTTAGCCTCACCCATACAATGGGGATAGTAACAGCTACCTCTTACCAAGCGGGAGCACACACTGTGAGCCAGGTTCTGTTCTGACACGTGCCCTATTTCACTGCAGTTAATCTTTATTAACAACACTATGCATTTAACCCATATTAACCTATTTGCTCCTCACACTCTCGGAGGTAGGTTCTATAATTATTCCCATTTTGCAGATGGGGAAACTGACGCATAAAGAGGTTAAGTACCTCATCATACAATTGCCTGGCATATAATAAGTCCTCAATAAATGTTAGCTATTATTATTAGCATTAAGACTTCATAAAGGGAAACAGGTGTGGCTCAAGCGATTGGGCTCCCGTCTACCATATAGGAGGTCCAGGGTTTGAGTCCCAGGGCCTCCTGGTGAAAGGTAAGCTGGCCCGTGCAGCAAGCTGGCCTGAGCAGAGAGCTGGCCCACGTGGAGTGCTGGCCTGTGCAGGAGTGCTGATCTGAATGGAGAGCTGGTGCAGCAAGATGACACAACAAAAAGAGACACAGACGAGAGACAATAAGAGACGCAGCAGACCAGGAAGCTGAGGTGGCACAAGAGATTGAGTGCCTCTCTCCCACTCTGGAAGGTCCCAGAATTGGTTCCCAGTGCCGCCTAAAGAGAAGTCAAGCAGACACAGAATAACACACAGAGAGCAGATAACAAGCACAAAAACAACGGCGGCGGGGGAGGAATAAATAAATAAATCTTTAAATAAAAAAAAAAGACTTCGTAAAGCCTTAAGGAGATCAGAAGGAGAGTCTGAGTGGATAGAGCAAGATCATATGCCATGTAGCAGTAAATTTGCTGTAAACCAGCTACCTTCTTTACTAAGTCTCTCTCTCTTATCTCATCCATACAGTTGCACACATACACAAACATATGCACACCCTCCTACACATACACATTTTCTCATACTCATGCACTCAAGCTCCCCACATATGCCCGTACTCTGCCAAGCCACAGAGCCATTCTGGCAATCCTGAATCTAGTTTGAGACTTAGGGGTGCTTTGCTTGAGCAAAAAGTTAGATGGTCAGTGTAGCTTGAGTCTTTTGTGGTCTGGTTGGCCTTAAATGAGCAAACTCAAGAGCTATATTAGAAACAAAAAATAAATAATAAATAAATAAAATAAAATAAAATTAATAAAAAGCTACATTGCCTTTAGGGGCCTCAGAAATAATTTCCAGGGTTTTTCTTACCCAGTTGATCTTCAGTGATATCAAGACCTACAACTACAGGAACCATCCCAGTTTGAATATTCTGCTGTAGCAACAGGCCATGTTTCACTACTGCTCTTAGAACTGTCCATGATGCTACCCATCAGGAGGTGACAGAGTGGAGTCCTGTCAGACCACAGTATATTAAGACAAGGAAACTGAGATTGGATCAGGGCAGAATATCACAAACATATGTGCTCTAATGCAAGCAGGGGGAGACCTTAGCAGTTACCTGGTTAAGATCCATCATCATAAAAGTGACCCTTACACTCAGAGAGCTTAGAGGGGCTTCCCAGAGGTCACACAACCAAAAGAGGCCTGAAGCTGAGGTCTCCTCATTCAGAGTTTGGGGTTCTTTTCACTATACTGCACAACAGCTTACCCTACTTCATCACCTATAAAACAAAAAATTTACATTTCTCCCTTGCCTACTGTTTTAGATTCCTAGGCTGTTCAAAGCAAATACCATGAAATGGATCAACTTGAACAGTTGGAATTTATTCACTTATGGTAAGAGTCTGGAAAAATGTCCAAATCAAGGCATCATCAAGGCAAGGCTTTCTTCCTGAAGACCAGCTGCCAGTGATCCTTGGCTCCTCTGCCACATGGCAAGGCACATGGCGGCATCTGCTGGTCTCCCCCTTCTCTTCCAGGTTTCATTGATTTCATCTTCTTGCTTCCATGGCTTTTTCTCTCTCTTTGTATTCATTCCATTTATAAAGGACTTCACCAATAGGATTAATAAGATTCAACCTGCATGAGGTGGGTCACACCTTAACTGAAGCAGCCCCATCAAAAGGTCCTACTTACAATGGGTTTACACCCACAGGAATGGGTTAACTTGAAGAACATGTTTTTCTGGGGTACAATATAACTTCAAACCACCACACTTATATAGCATTTTCCAACATGGAATATAGGAGCCTGGGAGAGTAGGAGGAAGAGTGCAGAGAGCTAGAACACAGGCCCACAGTATTGTTAAAGAATGCTTGACCATGGGCCTTAGGAAAAGCCTTTTTTTTTTCATTAAAAAATATTTATTGAAGTATGTCATTCATACATGAACATATATAAACAATAAGTGAATATTTAAAGTTGTGAACTTAAAAAACAAACATGCATCTCATCCTACAGGGCTTCTATACATCACCCACCACAAACACCTTGCATTGTTATGAAACATTTGTTACAAACTATGAAAAAGCATTGTTGAAATATTACTACTAACTATAGCCCATAACTTACATTTGGTGTAATTTTCCCCCAACCCACACGATTATTAATTAGCATTATATATTTGTTATCGTTCATGAGAGAATGTTCTCATATTTGCTTTGTTAACCACAGACCATTTTCCACCACAAGATTCCCTGTGTTATACAGTCCCATGTTTTGTATGATCCATTCAAAGTGTACACTCAGTGGCTCTCATTTCATCACAGAGTTGTGCTAGCACCACCTCAGTCCATTTTAGAATATTTTCATTACTCCAAAAGGAAAAATACCCTCATATACACCCCCATTGTTGTGCCTAAGTATTGAAAAAATATCTTCTTTCCATTGCTGCAAAATATTATAATATTGCTATCAACTATCATTCATAAGTTACATTAGTTGTAATTTTCCTGTGTATCACCATATTCTTAACACTTTGTAAAATAACCACAATCTTCATCCACCACCAAAGTAACTTATACAGTCTCTACAGTTTTCTCTCGCTTTCTTTTAATTAAAATATTATATCCACAGCCTGCCCCTTTCAGCCACAATCACATTTATAAATCAGTATGATAGTTATATGCACTCTAATGCATTACCATCAACTCTATTCATTTCCACACTTTTACAACAGACCTTTTTAAAAATTCTACATACATTAAGCATCAGCTCCCATTCTCAATTCACATTCCATCTCCTAGTAACCTATACTCTAGAGTTTACCTCTGTGAGTTTACTCATTGTAGTTAGTTCATATTAGTGAGACCACACAATATTTGTCCTTTTGTGTCTGGCTTATTTCACTCAACATTATGTCCTCAAGGTTCATCCATGTTGTCATATGCACCCCAATTTCATTTCCACTTAACAGCTGAATAGTATTCCATTGTATGCATATATCACATATTGTTTATCCATTTATCGGTTGACAGATACTTGAACTGGTTCCATATTTTAGCAATTGTGAACGCTGCTATGAACATCAGTGTGCAAATGTCAGTTCACATCCTTGCTTTCACTTCTTCTGAATATATTCTTACTAACGGAATTGCTGGATCATATGGCAGTTCTATATTCACCTTCTTGAGGTACTGCCAAACTGTCTTCTACAGAGGCTATACCATTCTACATTCCCACCAACAGTGAAGGAGTGTTCCTATGTCTCCCATCCTCTCCAGCACTCATAGTTTTCTATTTTTTTCAATGATGGCCATTCTATAAGGTGTGCAATAGTATGTCATTGAAGTTTTGATCTGCAATTCCTTAATAGCTAGTGATGATGCACATTTTTTCATGTGCTTTTTGGAGATTTGTATTTCCTCTTTGGAGTAATGTCTATTCAAGTCTTTTGCCCATTTTTAAATTGGGTTGCTTGTCTTTTATCATAGAAAAGGCCTTCTGATTCCCAAATTCACTCTCAAGTAGTAGATGAAGTCTTTCCAGAATGGTCTTCATGAGCAGGCGCAAAACTTCAATCTTCAAAAATAAAACCTTCCTTCTGTGCTTGTGGCTCCTTTAGCTGAACTCCTCACAGATGGACAGCAGAGCAGTGAATATGTGTGGACCTCCAAGGGTGGGAAGCAGGGAGGGCTCTGCTTCCTGCACCATCCGTCTCACTGTTCCCAGCTCCAGCCTGGACTACTACTACAGGCGAGTAATCCCAAGAAATCAGAAGAACATCTCAGGGAAAGGAATCTAGGATTCAGACTTACTTCCTCTAAGAAGGATCAAACACTGAAGACGGTTCCTTTTCAAGTTTTATTAATCCTGGTGCATAATTTCCACCACATCATTAGTCATTTCCTGTTTCTGAAGGGCTGGCAGCGGTCACGGAGGCATCATGCAATAAATGGCGAGATAACTGTGCCACCTGTGTGCCTTCATGACAGCTACCCACAACCACATCTGGGTGAGAGGCTAATGCGCTTTTCTAAAAGGCAAGCCATTTAGAAGCACGGCCCAGTTTTTGATCTCTTGCTAAATACTTTTATCCACATCATCTCCCAATATGGGCCTGGAAGTCATCATGTGACCTGTGTACTTTGAAGGGAAAGCAACAACAGCAAATCTGCCATAACCTCGGAACAGGGTGAGCTCTCAAACCCCACCTGAGAAAGGGAAGGAACCTCCTGCTGAAGCCCGGAAAACTCTGGGAGCTGAAGTTTAAAGAAAGAATGGAAAGTGACAAGAATGATGCCTGGCAAGACTTCTTTTTAAAGAGATAAAACAGAACATATAAAGAGCTAGAGAGCTGCCTCATAAGACTAATTCCACTCACACACACACACATAGCTCACAACGGCATGTAGGCATCCACAGGACAAGGGCATCTCAATATCCTCATCCCTAAATTTACTTGGTCTCTCTAGCTCAAAAATTCTCAGAAGACTCAGCATGTGACAGATAGCCAGGGTACTGGGGGCACCTATCTCCAACACAAAGCTCTATATATAGATGCAGGTTTCTGTTCTATACCAAAGAGAGAACTAACAATGAGAAAAGGTACATAGCAGCTTTGCTGGCCAACCCCCTGTCTAGAGACTCTGTTAGTGAACCCTCCCAAAGAGCTATGGCGGACACCCAGAAACCTCTGAGCCGCATTTCCTCCACTGGCAATTTCCTACAGCAAGGACTGTAAGGGAAACACTGGTAAAGCTCATTTGGGGATATTTTGATTTTTAAAAGGCTCAACTTTAATACCTGGCCTTTAAATAGCATCTCCATCTGGATAAGCCCAAGCACTTTGCTAACAGTTCAGTAACGATACCCCTACTTACAAAGAAGTAAGTTCCCAATTTTAATTTCATCTCTCATGAAGGAAAAGAAAATTGAAAATAGCAGGTTAAAGTGGAAAGACAGCTTTTTCTCCATTACTATTCAAAACAGAGAAGTTTTGTCTTCTCTGGGAAGTGCATCTCAACGTTGCACTTTTCAGTATTAAAACTGTACCAGTACAAGTGTTCAGTCAGCCAAGTTTCTCTACCTTTCTCCACCTCTGTCCTACATTGGTTACACCAGGAGCTCACCAAAATGCTATCTCGGGGCAAAGTAGTATCAGCTACCATAGCAACAGGAGTAGAAAGGTTGGAAAAATTGAATCCCTTGTGATTTCTTTTCTCACTGGTTTCTGCTCTTACCAGTCTCATGGCATGAAAAGGATCAAAACACCCTTCCCATTATATTTTAAAGCCTGTTTTATGCATCTGGCCTCTTTTGATCTCTTCGATGCTCCTTGGGAATGATTAAAAGTTCAAGATTTAGTCATGAATTGGAGTTTTTCATTTTGACTGCATACATACATGCCAACACTGTCTCAGCTTTATTTTACATCCTCAGATTCTACACTGAAATCCCCCCTCCAAGTTTCATGCAGTAGTCAACAACCCACCTGTTAGCCAATTTGCCAAAGTATCAGGAAGGGATAGCCACCATTTCTTACCTTTTGATAATTATAATGCCCTCATCTTACAGCTTTACTCTCAAGGCTAGTTTTTCCACCAAAGGATACCAAAAAATTAAAACAATACCCCATTTATCCGGTTGTACAACTTAGCTCAGTAAATTCTCATCAGTCCTAAAACTCTCTTGTTCATATCCCCTCCAGCAGATGAGGCGTTGATGGCTAACACTCCTACTGGACCATTTGAAAGTCTATCTGACTCATTAATAGACCCTTCTGAGGAGCCAGGCATTCCAGGTCTCTCAATGAGCTTAATCCTAATGAGGTTAGCACAACAAAAGAAACCACGGAGCAGATCCTGATATGCATGGTGTTTAGTCACAAGGCCTCTAAATATCTCCGTCCAAGCCACTAAGGCCTTTCTTAGCTGCCCTGCTTCCAAACCTCCCCCCAGCTCCCCCTCCACACACACCCACTCTCACTGCAAATTGCTCTGGTAGCTGAAACCAGTGTTGATTTTTATCTGCATGGCAACCTCATGCTCCCACAGGTTCCAAACTGATCAAGTGGCCTTCAAAAATGCCACCACTTCTTAAAAAGGCTGAGCCAAGCTCTGCACGATGGAGACAGAAAACAATCCCTTATCATGTCGGAAGTAATACTTGTGGCTATCTAAAGCAATGGCAATCATATCACACACTTTATCTGTGAGTGGCTTTTTCCTTCCAGGGGTAGGAATAGAAACTTCTTCTCCTTCATAATGAGCTCTATTGAAACTCCAGCAGGCATACTTCTGCCTTTGGCAATATGCCATTCCCTAGCCTTAGCGTGGAATCATCTTTTTAAGATGTAGCATGGCAGAGAACAGGTACAAGTATTTTTTTGAAATATTGGTGGTAAAGGGCCAATTTTATAATAGGGATAGTTTGTGTTAGGTCCTTTTTGGTGTGTATGATTAATAAGAACTTGCCATTCTGGTGCCAGCTTATTTAATGCAACAGGGTGGTGAGTAGGAAAAGGGCCCAGGAAACAGTACAAGTTTTTCCCTCCTAACTACTGCTGCATCATGAGAGGAAAGTGCTCTGTTATTTAATCTGTCATAGTTCTTTTTTTGATAGATATTGTGGTTGTCAATGAAGGACATCAATCATAAGCTTTATCAGATTCTCAGCCCTAGAGGTGTATAAAATAAAAATGATCAAAATGCGTCATTTACTGAGGATGATAATCCAGCTGCTTCAGTGACTCACCAGTCATGCAGATACCACAGCACTAGGTGTACCTGTCACCCTACAGTCAAGCCCTCTGAGGAAGGACCCCCCACCGTGAACAAGAACACATTCCCAGGAGAGTAGCAAAATGTAGTTTCCTTTTGGGAGGTGCCCTGCAGGCTTAGTAAATGTGGCCCAGGACAGTGACAGATGACGGATTTTGGTTTCTGTCCCTGTTATGAAGCTTCCACCCTTGGGGAGTTCTCCCAGATGCCCCTCACCCTGCCCCACAGGCTTGCCTCTCATTGCAATTTTTGTCCCTGGTCCCAGACTGACTATGCTATAGTTATGCAGGCTCCAGGAGGTGAAATGAGCCCCACGTGCCTCTAGATTCGGTTTTATTTCAGAGAATTAATGTCCTAAAGGGTGGAACAAAGCGATTTTAGTGCCTAGGACCGTTGTGGTCATTTTTATATCTCCTTCATTGCGCTAGTGTTTTTGCCTTTCTGTCATGTAAATACAGTATATGTAATACTAAGATAATCCAGACTTCCTGCTCTCCTTCAGAAGAGTGTTGTGAGAATCAAATTCGTACAAATAAGAGTTAACCTAAAGCATTTAGACTCTAGTGAAACCCAGAAAGTGCTTTCAGAGCATTGCTTTTATGTGTACTTTTCTATTAGATCTCTAAACAATAGGAAATATTATTTATCTTATTTGGGCGTTAATTATTAAATTATGCATAAATATAGAGAACAGAAAGATAATCAGCTGTTGTCAACCTCCACTGAACATATAAGAAGCAAAAATTGTAAATACATTGGAAGGCTAGATAGAAAGAAGAATTCCTTGACAATGAAGATTGTTAAATACTAAATCTACAACAAATATCCTAAATTTCTATCCCCAGGAAGTTCTAAGATTGGGTTGCCTTGGGTTTTTAAAAAATTTTGTCAGAGGCATGAGGAATTAGTTTAGACTGCTTCTTGAAGTCCCTTTAACAATATGAGTTTTCAATAAACACATACACCTGCATATGGGTGCCTGTTGAGGGTTCACAATCAGAAGCTAAATCTAGAGAACAGACTTGATAGCTTAAAGTTTCACATTCGTAAAGAAAATGCATGTGCTTTGCTCTAAACTGCAAAATGGCCACAATAACCACTCTCAGCTAAAAGTGGTATAACATCGGCTGATGAGGAAACAAATGAATACCAGCAAGATCTCTGGTCTATAGAGAAATAGAAGAAGCAAAGGGGTTCTGAAAATAAAGGTTATTTGTTCCTAAATCCTGCTTCTTTGCCTGGAGCTATTTCTTAAGAAAGAAGCTGCTTCCTTCTCTAACCATATAAAATGATCCCTGAAGTTATTTATAGTGTTCATGGCCGGGAGGCATCACTGGTTCCCCCACCACAAGCCCAACCATGTGTTACTATATTAAAAAATGTGAAAAAGTAATTATGGGGTATGGGAGCCAGTGTCTGCAGACACAACCTGCCAAAGAGGAAGTGACAGGAAACTTATGCTCCTCATTGCCGCTCAAGCACTGCCCAGGCTCCAGGCTCAGAAGAAAGAATCTGTTCCAAGAAATAAGAGAGGAGCCTGCCCTGGTGAATCAGAAATATCCCTGTTTCTGAATATACAGTAAACTGGTTTCCATTCCCAGGTCCCCTCGCTTGGTCAAACTTTCCAGTCACGTGGAAAGACCACTCACGGCATCCTCCCTCACCACCTCAGCCAGCAGCTTCTCTCAGCTCCAGCAGGACTGGGCAGATCAGTACATGTAGGTTCTGGACCTGGACCTCTAAAACCCTGACCCACCACTCTCAGATCCTGGTTTATGCCCCTAAAAATTCAGCCACCATGTCCTAAATCTAGCTTCATTCTTCTTCCCTCCTCACCATCCAGTTCCCTGCTGGAATATAGGATGTGCTCCACCCCTTACTGATTCTAGAGCAGTCATCCACATGCTCACAACCACTCAGTTCTCCCCTGAAAAGATGGGTTCTACCACCATTGGGACACCCATGCTTTCTACCCCTCCAAATATCTGCCCCAAGGAACAGAAATACTTCAGGGAACAAAGTTTTGTATTTCCGGTAGAAAGGCCAGTATTCCCAAGAGGCCTCAGCCTAGGAAACATTTGTTGACAAATATTACATTTCCTCCCTCTGCCTCTGGGTCTGACCTACAGAAGAAGGAGTTTTCTCAGGAAAAGAGAACAGCATCAGTCCTCACTAGAGAGCTCGGAAAGTTTGGGACATTTCTGTCTCAGGAAGGCTTCACTTGGATGTAAATAATTGTTGCCATCTATGAATTCAACTTGTTCATCTAAATGCATCACTACATGAACTTCTGAAGAAGCAACAATTTACCCCCTGCCCCGAAAAGCATCATTTTAAATTGATTTACAGGAGTTTCTTTTTTGAATAACTTTACCAGGGCCAGGGATTGAACCCAAGATCTCATATGTGGGAAGCCAGCACTCAACCACTGAGCCACATTGGCTCCCTTGAGTTGGTTGTTTCATTTGTTGGTTTGTTGTTTGCTTTTGTTCTTGGGAGGCACCAGGGACATCCCATGTGGGAAGCAGGCGCTCAATTGCCTGAGTCACATCCACTTCCTCAAATAACTTCTTAAAGAAAAGAAAGTCAGAGGCAACCTAGGATGCAGAAGGTAATAGAGGTCAGGGAAATGGCCACACTATCTCTTTAATACAGGGATTCTTAACAAGGGGTCCATGAGCTTGAATTGAAATTCAAAAAAATATTATTCTCATGGGGACATGTTGGTGCGGGTGTGATATATTTATTAAATAATACAAAGTATAGTGTGGACTTAGTAAGGGGTCCATGGTTTTCACCTGACTGGCAAAGGGGTCCGTGGAACAAAAAAGGTTAAGAACCCCTGCTTAACACAACTAAATAAATCGAATTAACCTGTTTCCCTAGTGGATAATATTCTGTGAGCATGAAATGTAGTTTTATATTACAAATACATCAGGCTTGAGTTCTCATTTTACATGCTGCAGTTTTAGAGTATGAGTAAAAGTTGATTTTTAAAATTCCCTAAAAATCTTCCCTTCAAGTTTGTTTTTCATCTCTCAGTAATAGCATATACATAGAATTTAAGCAGATATCAACTGCTGCAGCTGGAAAGAAGACTAAAAATCAGAGAAATTTTTCTTATAAGACAGATCCATGGCAGCCTTTCACATTCAGAGATTGGTTTATAGCTTTCTGAGATGCCCTGTTAACCTTCCAAAGATCTGTAGACTAGTTTATGTTATCTCATTACTCCAGTTTCCCCCCTTTCATCTTTGTCCCTTTAAGTCTCAGGTTCTCCACCACCATAGTATCCACAGTGCCACCTGCTGGTGCTCAGCAGTATTTCCATGGCTTCCAGTTCTTTCCGGGATTCGTTTAATTAAAGTCAATCAATGACTGGTAGGAAAAAAGCACAGGAATACACCTTAAAAGAACAAGAAGGAGAAGGAAAGGAAGAATGAGTAGGAGGAGAGAAGAGGAACCCATGAAATGAGCAATATACCACTTCATGGAGGCTTAACATGATCCAACATAGTCTCCTGAGGCAAAGGTATGGCTTTTTTAAAGGTAACATGAAATAAGTTAAACATTTGTATATTTGTATATTGTCAATGTAAACATTTACAAATTTGCTTTATATGGGTTGGTGATAAGGCTCTGTGTAAGAATATTAAACAATGATTAGCAAGACTAAATATCCTGAAAAGTTTCCAAAATTCTCTATTTAATCAAAACCATCAGCCCTGTACTTTCCTTAGGTAAGCATTGTCAACTTTCAAAGGATGTGAAATTTGCCATCATAATGGTTAGATAGCAGTAAAACTTTAATTCAGTCTCTTGACTTTGATTCATAGAAGCTCCCTGTCCCCAGAAGGTTACATCTTCCCTCCCTCCAACTTGGGATTTGTGGGCCAGCCACATAAATGATAAGCAACAGAGCAAGTGTGAATGCAATGCCCCCTCCCCTACTTAACCTTTCAGATGGTTCAACTATTTCCATGCGTCAGCAATCTTCCATTTGCATCTCAGGCAAAAGATAAGAGAGGATAACCTTTAGAACCCATAACTAATGAATATGAATGAGGTCATCCCTGTCAGCTTTATTGCAGGAGGAAGTAACACGCAGGGAAAACTTCCCGCATTTTTGCTTCAAGGGTCCTGACAAGCATTAGCTAATCAAGTTTCCTAACAATCCTTTGGAGTCCCTTGGCAAAGGGTCATTATCCCTCTTTAGCAGGTAGGCAAGCTAAGGTGCCCAGAGGTTACCATTTCAACATTAATTCTATATCACTGATATTCTGAAGAGATGTTGGGGGTGGAGGGAAAGGTGCTGTGAGAAGCTTTTCATTGACTATAAGTGGAAAGCAGGAAATATGCCCAAGTGGGGGGGGGGGCACAAAAATTTTGGAAGAGTTTGGAATTATTATTTGGTAATGATTCTTACCAGAGCAGATGATTTTAGAAATGTAGATTCTCTACCTAAATAAAACTATTTGCAAGATTTAGATTGTAACTGAGTAATAGCTTAAAAAAAAAAGAAATGTATGTGTTTATCAGGTTCAGGATTTATTTGATGGGTCGGTTGGGTCTCTTTTTTTTCTCCCAATTCCCTCCCAATTAAGGCTAAACATGGAAACTGTAGATAAAGGATAGAGATCACAAATGTAAGCCCATAGCTCTATGTGGCACATTCTCTCATATTAATTTTGTTTGCATTTTGCTTTCCCTTTCCCAAAAAGTATAAACTGGGCCCTGTAATTTTTCAGCTTGCTACCAAATTCAGAAACTGTCACATTTTCTTTTTTTTTCTAAATCTATAAACTTCAAAATATGTTGTCAAGTTGGCAAATCAATCAGCCCTTCACGACTGCAATTAAAGTAATTTTTCCATCTGAATATACCCCTGGCATGGAGAGGAATAATAAGAGCTCCATATAAATCTATTTCAGTAGATCACTTCCCTCACTGAGCATGTGTTTATACTCATCACAAACATTTATACATCCTCACAATATTCAAATTATTCTAGGAATTACCCCACTGGGCATATTCAAAGGGAAAGCTGAATTTAGGATCCCTCTTTAAAAACAAGTAATAACCAAAAAATCAAAAAAAGAAGGAAGGAAGGAAGGGAGGGAGGGAGGGAGGAAGAGAAGGAGGGAGGGAGGGAGGGAGGAAGATGGGAGCAGCCTTTTATTTCTTTTCATACTGATATAACAAGAAACAAACTAAACTCATGGTAGAGCTTGACAAAGTCAAACAATACATTCAACTTAAAGGAGATTGTGTGAGAGGGAGTGCTGTGTTAGAAAGCGTTTTTCTTATGTCATCACTGCTTCCAACATTTGTTCACTTAACTAAGACAGGATTCACTTCTCAGCTGAGGAGGACCTTAGTAATGGTACACTTAGCACTCAGCAGTTATTTGACCTATTTTACTAATGTGTTTGGGAAGGAGGTTAATTAACAGTGGATGGCTATATCCTTAAGCTTAATTTTTCCAACAGCCCTGCTCATAAAAGGAAAAATTGAGTATGTATTGAAGGAAGCAAGCAATTAAGTTGCACAAATAGTGAGCTCATTGAACTGCAGCTGACTTCTATCATGTCAAAGAACAACTAAACACAGAAGCAATAAAAAGATTGTTGCCACGACCACCACTGAGAACCAACTGGCAATAAAGATGAATAACTTCCTACTTGAAGATTACTGATTAAAGCTCTTTAGAAACCAAATGTTACACATAGGCATAAATGGAGCAAAATATTTTAATGCATGTTTGGCAGGTTCAGAAACATTTTATAGTCAATTTTAAATGAAGGTTTATACAACAACAGTAAACTCCACTTAAAACAGTCTTTCCAATTGCTGTCCTTGCAAGCAAGCTGCAGTGTTCCTCGGGAAGGTTTGACCCATACTTGTGGGATAAAAGCCCCAGACCCACCAGAGTAAGGGAGGGCCAATGCGGAGCAGAATTCCACAGGTCCCGGTTCTCTGAAACCAAACCCAAGAGCAGAGCCAGGGAATCCCATTTAGATGGCCGTGACCCTTGAAGGCAAGTAAACAGACTCCCTGTGGCAATAACCAGGAAATCACTCTCTCCCCAGCAACCCTCCGTACCCCTTCCCAACTCCCAAAGCTCCAAAAGGTCAAGTTTTAGCCCAAGCTGCCCTTCAAGAGTGCGAACCTACATCTAGGAGTTCGATACAGGTTGGCATCAGAATCGGCTCCCAGGACTATCAGTGTCGGTGAGGTGGGGGATGAGGACAATTTGACAAGGAAAATGTGTTTGATAGAGGATTGGGCTCTCAACTTACAAGTGCCTATGGAAGTGTCTGGAGAATATCAGTCTCTTTGAGGGCCAGCCCCCAGCACTCACCTGCCACCTTTGGAGGGGATAGTGTGGATGGAGAGCTACAAAAGACAAAAAAGATGGGGATTTTGCCTTCAAAGTCACTTACACTCCAACGTAATAAGTAAGCTGCCCTTTGCATTACCGCCCTCAAACTCACTCTTGCGGAGAGTTAGAGCAAGCCTATTGCAAATAAACCAGTCTGCCGCCCCGGTTCTATCCTTTCTCTCCTGCTCTCTCAGTCTCAGAATAAGTCCCTAAAATGGAAGAGGAACTGAAAGGGTACGTTTCTTCTGAGCATTCCCCCCTCAGCTCGGACTTTAAGGGATCAGACGCTTGCAATGAGCTTATGATGAGCTGTTCTTGCCCTTCCTTAGCCTGTCAGAAATGTTTTCAGTGAGTTTCTATGGGGCTTGTTTCTTTTCTGTTCCATCAATGTGCTGGATAGATGGAACTTTTGTCTGATATCGGCAGGAAAGGTTCATCGTGAATTATCTATGTTCCTTTTGAAGGTTTATTTTATCTTGGCCATTGCTGCTGCAATAATCAAAGGAATTGAAACTGCCAAGATAATTTGGTGCCACAATTTGTGGGAAAATAAACGGAAGTATGGTGTTTTCAATTTTCTTGGACAGGAAATGGGACCCAGCCATGGAACCCAGGGAAAGAAGAAAAAATATTCACATTTACCAAAATCACCTCAATAAACTGTTAATGTTTATATGAAGCAGGCAGTACCTTCAGTTCACAATCTAGGTAGAGATATCTACCTGTAACACACAATTTCCCATAGATCCAGAGCTGAATTTGTTGCCTGGGATTTTAAAATATTTGGTTTAGAGAATTCTAACTGAGAGTCAAATTCAGATTGCAAACATCAGAATGGCTCCATCCAATGACAAGTAGATATTTGGAATTTTGATAATACTTCCCCTCCCCACCTTTCCAAGTGGACTGATTATTGGCCATGTGGTATGCAAATCTAATAAAAAAAATAGAGTTAGAATATTTATATTAATTACATTTTATTGGCAGGAGGAAAGCACAGTGACACAGTCCCTTCCTTCCATTTAGAATGCTTCCTGAACTTCATTTCTCTTACACTGTGCTAAAACCCAGGGCAAGGAATGAATTGTACAGCACAGGAAGGGGGGTGGAGGAAAAAAGCAACAGTTCAGGGATGGGAACCGTCTGCTCTCTGGAAACCCCTCCAGCCTTAGGTTCACAAACCAAACTCCAAACACCAAGACCCTTCAGTTCCCCTGTGTTAAGAGCATAAGTAAACTGCCTGGGAAAGCCCACGGTTTCCTTCCTCATTGCAGAGAGGAAGCAGCAGGGTAACAGACGCCCATGTGCAGCCATCACTTCCTCGGGGGCTGGTGTCCATTTCCACCCACTGGAAAGGTGTTTGGCAGCTTCATAACCGGCAGGAGATACATGATCCAAGAATCCATTTTGGCTCCAATTCTAGCCTTATGAAGGCCAGGTCTGTTCCAACTCAGCGAATTCTATAAGCTTTACTAAGGATTTCAAATTGCCCCATCCTCAAAAGTATGGCCAGAGGAAGGGGACTCAGGTTAAAGAGTCTATCTTGAGTAAGGCTCAAGGTACTCCTCAGAGATACCTCGATGTTACAGTAAAATGCAAATACATTTAGAAGTGATAGAATGCAAGCATACTTTTTCCTTTGGGGAGTCAGAACATGCAAGGTTCTAAATCAAAAGCAAAATAGGGTGTAATTCTAACAGTGGAATCCAGAAAGAATGCCTGTAACAAGCTGTTTCTTTGAAAAAGAAAGAAACAGAGTGTATAACCAAAGCATCCCAAAAAAATGCCAATTAAAGCACTCATTGTCTTCTCCTCCAAAACTTCTCTCCATCTCCCAGCATGTGAGGTAGGCCCTTCAGAGTCGTTTGTGAATCCCTTGTGAATTCTACCACATCCAGTTCTAAACTCAGAATGAAAAATGACTCTTGGATTATTTTCTCACTTCTGTCCTGTGTGGCATCATCAAATCATAGATGACTGTAATAGTCTCCCAATGAGCCAGCCACCCATCACCATCATCTTTCACAGCCCTGACAGTTACCTTTCTAAAGCACAGTTATAATCGTGCCACACACTTTTAGTCTGAAAGCTTTTACTAGATTTCTGTTTTCTTTTAGAATAAAGGTCAAATACCTTAGCATAGTATTCAGGGCTCCTCATAAACTGAAATTATTCTACACTTCAAAACTCACCTGTGATTTTCTCCTCACACACAGCTAATGCTCTAGCCAGAACAGTCTCCTCTCCTTTCCTTTATTATGCCATGGGCTTTCATACTTCAGAACTTTGCCCTTTCCTTGCAGTTTCATATCTTCAAATCTTACTTTTCCTTTAACGACTAATTCAAGTGACAGCACCTCTAGGAAGCCTTACCCAATTCCAAGGCAAAATTAATTCCTCCCTCCAGAGCACATATAACACTTTATTTATCCTTTTATTATAAGGTTCATCCAAGGCTGCTTTCTATTAGTTATTGTAGAATTTTCCATCTTCTCCTAAAGGAAGAGACAGTAGTTAGCCCTTCAAAAAATGGTCCTGGGTGCCTAGCATTGTGCCTTAAAGGAAACAGGTATTTCACAAATATTTGTTATACTGAATTGAGCATGGACGAGAGACCAAACTAAGAATCACAATCAAAGAAGGGAGGGTGGAAGGAAGGGGAGAGGGAGGGAGGGAGGGAGGGAGGGAACTAAATGTCATCCAACTGAGGGCCATGAATAATTCTTTCATAAAAAAATAGAGATGGTCTAATCCCTTGCTTCTCAACATTTTGTATCCTCACTTCCTCCTGTGATGGTTCAACACTGACTGGGAATTGCCATTCTAACAAAATGGAGAGACCACCTCTTATTCTACAATAGGGACTTAAATGCTGAAATTTGAATGGATTAAATCAGGGCCCAACAGATAACCATCACAATTAAAACACACACATTCATACATACAGAAATACATACATATATATATATATATGAGACATTGTTTAATTTACCCATCTCTACACACACGGTTCTACTAATGTCTTAATAAAACAAATATTTAGTTCACATTTTTGCTGTCATTCCAAAGGGGGAAAAGCCAAGAACTAAAACCATCTCCTTAGCCCTATTGGCATTATAGTAATAAAATTCCCTGCTTCTCAGAAATTTGAGACAAGCTTATGCAGTTCTCCTCATGCTTGCCTGGAATGAAAAAATAAACTCAAACTTCTAGAAGAAAACAATTTTCTAACATCTTCTCATACCAGTCTTGCCTGTCCTCTAAAATTTTTCTGAGTCAACTCTTCCTGAGATGAATCATGTTAAGAAACGAATCTCTTAATTATACCCATATAAGCTAAACAGTTAGCCATGACCTCATCACCCTGGACGTTATAAAAGGGCAGAGACACTCGGGCATTTCAACAATATCTTAATTCCTGCACTGTTCTGGTTTATTATAAAGCAGGCCTGTGTTCAGGAAGACATTTCTAAAACAATGTTTTTATCTCCCTTTTGCATGTTAGCAGATCTCATGGTCTCATTTCTCTACAGATGGAGGCCTGAGCTCTGCAAAAGCTAAGCAGGCAGGCTGATGAGTTTACTTGAGAAAGAAAGAAACCCAGCCATGAAAATGACACATGGATTCAAAATGAGCTAGGGGTAGAAGGACCTCAAACTACATAATTACTCCCCCCAGTTCATGCCAAAAGCAAACAAAAAAACAGAGAAATGTACAAAGCCTGAGGCTGAACAAATAACTGAATACCACAGCCAGGCTAGAGAAGAAGCAATAGGAAGTTGAATACTGGTGTTGAGAAGAAACAGGGCAGGGGCATAGTACGACATCCTTTGGGTGGCATATCACTTTCTGAGCCTGGATCTACCATGACTTGCCTCTTCTGATTCTTACTGGTACCACTCTTATTTTCCTAGAAGTGGCACTGGTAAGTCTCATCTACATGTTGAGACCTCTGCTGAGTGCATCCCGTTCAAGCAAAAATGTCCATCTATTTTATGCCTGGTGTCAATGAATCCCTGTCCCTAACATGATGGCCAAAGGAGAGAATAAATTCTGTGGGTAATTTTTCTATAAAGTTAATCTCTGTGTATAGAAAAGAATGTATTTGTGCCACATCTACAAGTAACTCCAAATACAGATATTTCAATGGGAATTAACAATTTAACCTGTCAAAATCCCAAAATGCATTAAACTCATTTAAAAAGATGGAAATTGCCACTAACTTATCAGTTACCAGCAGAATTAGCAGTATTAGCTAAGTTCCCAGGCTCAAACACTGATTCTACAGACAGACACTTTGGTACAAGGATTGGGCACATATCTAATGAGAACTGTTCAGAAATAGTCGAGTGGATTGTCAGCAAAGACCCACTCCCAGGAAGCTTCTGCCTCATAATCAAGATGAAACCCCTTTCAATGACTGTCAACATCAAGCTACAATGTTTGTGATTGATATGGCCTTGAAATAGCTAAAATTAGGAAAGAGGTGCTTTGCTCTATTGACTGTGGCATACCTTATTTTCAGCAATAGCATTTCTGCAAGAAAGAAGGAGCAAGGAGAAACAAGGCTATTGTAAAACTCCTTTGAGTATCTTGGAAGAGCTCATTTCTGGAAACAGTCTGGTACTTTTAGGAGTAGCATTGTCCTAATTAATTTCAAAGGATTTAAGGACGATAATACCCCTTAACCCTAGGCTGTTGGTGGAGTTACGATGTATAGCAGTTATGATGTATTATGAAAAGCACTGGATTGAATACAGCACAAACACATGAAACTTTCCTCCTTTCTATTTCTACTTGCTCTACATTGAAAGGGAGCACAAGAGAAGGTGAAAAGGGGTTTCAACTGCTCAGGTCCCCTTCCTGATAAGAAATTTCCTCTTCACAAAGTAGGAATGAGAAAAAGCCGGTTACACATGTACAATTTTCATGACATTTCCAGATTCCCTGAATAGGCACCAGTATGTTCAGAACACTCTAAAAACAACAACAGCAACAACAACAACAAAAACAACTGAAGTTAACTACAAGGCTGACTGATATTTCTCGAGGAATGGAGGAATGCTAAAGCAAGAAAGAGAGATTAAATATTTCAGACCACAATAATAATCCATGAACGTACTTTAAAACTCTTCTAGACTTTAAGTACATAAAATCGTATGCAAATGAGGACTTGGGGACTGAGATGTCCTTTTTGCTCTTTCTGTTTTCACTATTTACAAAGCAACCTCGAGCAGTCCTAGTTTATCTTTGCCGGCTGTGTTTGCTGACTTGTTGGTGTTTAGATCAAGTTTGGATACTTTCCGGTTGTGTCTTCAGCTGGACATGCAAAGGCAGCTGGACCAGAGAGGCCAGAATCGGGGAGAGAGGAGTTGCAGAGCTTATCAAGTCCTCAGAGTGTCCTTGTTGTGCTCATCCTTTGTAAACAATGAGACATGTCACCGTCCCTGGTTGCTGTCATTGCTGACAGCTCTCTAGAGGCCAGTAAGTGTTGAATTCTTTAAAGCTGGATTGTGCCCGGTGAGAGAAACGACGGTGTGAGATGAGGGGGACTTCGTGGATATCTGAGTACCTTGGGAAAAGAGAGGAATGGAGGCTTTTCACTCAGCAACCTAATGAAAACTAGATACATGGTCCTGCATTTAAATGTATAGTTTCCACCAATCCAGGCTTCTTTTGTTAGGAACAATTCTAGCCTGTATAGGAAAAGAGACAGATATAAAGAAATAATTTCTCTTTGACAGGAGAGCTTCAGGTAAAGTCAAGCTTATGAAAGGACAAGAGACTGAATTTATACTGGTAAATTTCCATCGTACAACCATTTCATTGCTATAATTTCATAGACCCCCAAAATTTATGTGCTTGAAAAAGTAATCAAATGCAAAAGGACAGAACTAAATAATCCACCTGGGATACCCAGGACCATACGCAAAACACAAAGAATAAAATACAAGTCTTTAAGGAATATACATGAGAAATTGTGGCAAAGGAGGGAAGGGCTTGAAAATAAGTTACAAAAATGGTATCTAGTGCTTAAAAGAATAATGAACTTTACATATTCTGCCTTAAAATCATAAAAATATGTTTTAAACAATGATCCACTTGTATAAGCTGATTGGATCAGAAAAAGAAATCCCAATTCACATCATTATGCATCATTTCTAACTTCAGACTTTTAAAATGGATAAAATGAATATAAAATTCTTTTCTCAGAAAGTGATTACATTTGTTGATTTGGAATAAACACCTAAACACCAATATAGTGTCAAAATCTTATAATAACAGCAAAAGGTAAAGTATTATGTTCAAGACTAATTTTGCCAAAGGAAAGGAAATTCTTTTTCCAGTGTTTCCATTCTTTTCTTCCTAGGGAGATTTTTCTGAAAGCATTTGCACCATTAAATGGTCGAAGATGCTTGACAGGACAAAATGTCTAAGGTCCATGAATAAAATATTACGTCCCAAACTGTGAGAAGGATCATCCTTTCAATATCAAATTCATCCTTGAGGTTAGGTTCATCTCTATAAACAAGGCCAGAGCCTAACATTCCATGAATTTAATAGTACAGTACTCAACTTGGATTTTTACTTCTTCCATATGATCAACACTAGTTGATGGTATGGGATCATAGATTATTCTTCCCTTCTTTTTATCCTTTTCAATCTTCTTGATTGAAACAACAAACCATTATCTTACACAGCTGCAGGTTAAGAATTGAGCCTGGGAGTCTGAGCCATACATAGAATGCTGAGAACAATTTAAGGAAAAAAATGTTGCAAATTTCTATGCAGTAACTAAAAAGAAGTCACCCTTGTTCTCCTAATTTTTCAATGAGCAGAAAAGGTAAAGATCCACTGGCATGGCCCAGGCAGACACTGCCCAACAGCTTTCCAAAGAGCAAATGGTAAAAATAAAATAAAATGAAAAAGATTTGCCTGTCAGGGGAGTTGGTCAATAAAATGCAACAGTGTTTATTACAACATTTAAAGTCTGTGATTAAGAACACCAAAAGGCCCAAACTAGAAAGGTTTTCAGCCTGTAATTTCCCTGCAGTCCTGGCCTGTACTTCCTTATGAGTTAGCTCAGCAGGGCTTTTTTTCCATGTCCATCATCAGCTTGTAATTATTGCCATTCTCAAAGCTATGCCAGATGGGTCTTTAGAAGCAGGCATGCAGCTTGTTTATGAGAGAAAGAGCTGTAATATTACTCTACACAGAGACCTATCTGGTCCTCCTCAAACAGCCCTGCTCCCCCCTGCCCCCCACCCCACCCCCTCCACCCTTCTCTCTGCTGCCCTAGACAGCCCTCTCGGTTTCAGCTCCCTGCCCCAGCAGAATGGCCTGGTGAGGGGCTGGGACCATGGGGGCCAAAGGATATCTGTATCTTAAAGCACATGGCCTAATAGGCACCTTTCACCGATCCCATATGTAAATGAGGCCGACACCCAAGGGAAAAACAAACCGCTGGACTCCTTAGCCTACATACTCCGGGGCAGAGGCTCTCTTTAAAACTCAGAGCCACAGCTACCTTTCAGATCCACAGAGATACCACAGCAGTGCCTTTCTTTTCTCTTCTGTGGGAAATCCTCATTGGCTAGGAGTGAGATTCCCAGCAAGATTCTCAAGGACAAACCTTTCCTCCCATTGCCTGGTAGGAAGGATAAACATTGGTAAGAAGGTGGAGGTCAAGGAGCTGTGCAAAGCAACACAGGGGAAAGGCAAGAGCTCCTAACCCGGGTTCATCTGGTGATAGGCCAGGGGTGTTGGGTATCCCAGAGGGCCAAGCAGCGCTTCAGTCAGCAGTTAATGAGGCAAGACCTGCAACAGATAGCCACTTTCAACTTACAAAAGCTTTTAGATGTCTCTGTTTACTTTGATCCATTTCAGTTAA
>JAQZBX010009017.1:0-46910 GCA_029593785.1 Cabassous unicinctus | reverse complement strand
AGTGATTTCACTGGTGATAAACACTCCAAAAGTAATCTAAGGATATGGAGATAAACCAGATCTTTATTAAAGAGTTTGAAGAGTCATCTTAGGCATAGATAACAGGAAATAGTATGGAGATAGTATAAAAAAGTGACTCCACCTTCTGCTCTTAAAATTTGAAACAGAAATATGATTTATTTTTAGTAAAAAATCAATTAGCATATGCATTTTGAAGAAATAAATATTTGGCAGCATGGTTAAATGAAAAAAATGATGGTTCTTATCACCCCCTTATCTCAATCATTTTTCTTCTGAGGAAGAGCCTGAGGAAATACAGCAAAAGATCTATAACCTGTATCTGTTCATAAACAGAAGCCCAGAAACGGAAGACTCTCATTTGCTATACTTAATAAGTAAATATCTAAATAATTTTAAAAATCAATTAAGCAAAATTATTTTTTAAAATTCAAGCCCCAAATACATTCTTCTCTGTACTGAATATCTGCTTTGCTCACAAAAATTTAAATAATTCCTCAATGTCCTTCCTTATATGCACTTATTATAAAACATTTAAGGTTCTCACATGTAACATTTTATGTGAAGGTTTCCGGCTAAGTTAGAAAATAGATTGGAACTATTCAAATATAGTTTCATGCAAAACAAGTATCCTTATGTTCTCAAATTTCTTTATAGAGACAAATGATGACTGACATTACCATGCTGTTGGGAAAAACTAAAGTGGTAAGGGGTAAGAAATCTTGTTTGAATTAAAGATGATAGGTTACAGAATTTTTATTAAGCTCATATTTCATGCATATACAAAAAACAAGATTAATGTTAGATCACTGCATCTGAATGAAGCTGTCCTAATTAAGTTCAAAATAAGATTAAACTGGAGAATAAGTAACATCTTTGGCCGTCTCTAATCCATGAGGCCCAAAGTATCTCTTTGATATATTTCTGTCTTAATTCACTAAAATAAAAGTTGTGTCTATTATTATGAATTGAAAGGCAGATCATGCTAACATTCTTTCATTTATCATTGAGTTAAAATCATGCATCCATTGGCTGTTAGAAAAGTAGAAAAATGTATGCATTGAAAAGATTTGAAGGTGCAATGAAATGGTATTTTTAAATATAAAAATGGGTGGTAATCCTTATCCCTAAACACCAGAGAGAATTAACTATCATCCTTTACTCTTGTCGTATTCATTAATTTTTATTGTTTCTAAATCTCTAATTATTGTTAAGCATCATTGCATTTGTTTTTATTCAAGGGGATATATGTTTCACTTGGTATAAATAACAGTTTGTGATTTGAAAAATACTGAAAAGCATAAAAACAGTTTTTCTCATTCTAATCAATAATCCACTTTAGTGGATTCAATGTGTTTTAAAGCCAATTAATGAAACAAAAATTATGCCTTGTATATCTTATGTAATGTCATGGCTGAGACAGCCTCTATGTATAGTTTCCCAGGGATTCGTTTTGCTCATTCCAAGGCCTGCGTCATTATTCTCTCTGGGAGGTAGAGACACTCTGGACTTGGGATTCCCTTCTTCATAATGGTACTGTACAGTGTTGGAAATGGCTTTGCTAACTTCCCTCTTTAATAGTACTGCCTCTTGAAATCATGCCACCTGGTCAACTTCTTAAACAAAGGTACTAAATCATGAGAATTCTTGAAAGGTAATCATATATTAGTTGAAAGTCTTTCACAATCTGCTTAGCAGGCTAACACTAGATTTTAACATTATTTAGCCATGTATGGACATTATATAACTGATAATTTTTTTTAATTCTCTTTTTCCTTTTTTTGCACTTGTACTCCAGGGCATTTCAGACAAAATAGAGATGACTAAAACTCATGGATGAAGAATGAAAGATATTTCCAATTTCAAGAAAGAGGTCAATTTAGGTAATGTTTCTTTAATAAAAAACTGGAAATGTATGAATCCAAAGAAACCTCAACCCATCCCTGTCTCTTCTGCAATAGATGCATCTCGTAAGTGCATTAAATTATCTGCTCACTGTGTTCTCGATATAAGAGGTCCAGTCACATGTCTTTTCTTCAAAATTCTTGTTACCCATTTTTGATTCTTGATATACTTTTTCTTGCACACAAAGTATATAACCAGTTGTATCATCTGAAATTCTGCCTACTGAAAGGATTTCGTTTTACTACTTTTCTTCAGAGCCACCCCTGAAAGGTACTAGAGTGAAATAGCCACCCAGATCTGGTTAGTTATGGTAAATGCTACAGATACATCCTTAAATCAGGACTGTGCTTTTCCTACTCCACTAACAAGTCAGAGACAATAGGTGTGGTTAACAGAGAGGCAACAAAGCAATAGAACCAGGTAGCATATGGGTGAACCGCCTTCTTCTACAATTAGCTTATGCCTTCTTTACCGGTTTTAGATATTTATTTACGTATCACTTCCCTTTTATAATGAAATACCAGTACACACTTTCAATGTTTTGGTTTTGTGGTTTACATAAAAACAAACAGTTCAAGATGGGTGGTTTGGGTTGCATAGTAACTTGGTGCCCTATGCTGGACCATTCAGAGTTACCAGATCCCAGTAGCAAGCCAGGAGATGCTTTTCACATAGAAATTAAGCAACACAGGGCTTGGCTTTATTCCAAAACCCTACAGTCTGCACAGTGATACCCTATAGAGTTTGCCAAGGACCCACAGAACATCTCTGTTTGTGCCAGACATGTTCACTACCATTTCATCTGATGGGGAAAGAGGTTCAATTAAATTTCAAAGAAGTTTGGCCACCAAGCTTCCATGAGGTTTGTCTCACACACTCTGGTACACAAAGGAGGCATACAGGGTATCTGCAACTCCCTGCTTTCCAGGTCAAATAAACATAATATAATGGACCACATTAATGTTCTGTGGTGCATGAAACTGATCAAAGTCCTTCTGGACTATGTTATGTTAGAGAACCAGAGACAGATATTGTCCAGTCAGAGCATAAAGTTACCCTATGATACCTGTTGAAGAAAACCAAATGTCTGAGATTCTTTAATGGTTGGGGATGGAAAAATTAGATTTTTCTTCTGATCAAAAGCTCTATAACAGTGCCAGAGGTTGTGTTGATTTGCTCCATTAAAGTTATACACTGGAATTATAGCTGTAGTAAGTATCAATCTCATTAAATTCAGGATACCCTACTATCATTTTTATGATTACCTTGGCTTCTGCACTGGGCAAACAGGTGAGGTAATGTGGTCTATTGTGCCTGTCACCACATCTGCATCTTTTACATCTTGATGGAGTCACTAATCTCTGCAATTCACCCAAGGGTGTAGAACTAATTTTGCTTTACCTTATTAGAGGGGTGTAAGGAGTCCCAGTGCTTTCCATTGCCTTTCTTATCATAAAGCCCTTTCTACATGTCAGGGAACTATGTAGGAATTCTTACTGTTAGTAAGTATATCTATTCACACTATATATTTTGGGACCTGACAAAGAACTAACGATACATCTGTGGTCTCACAGGACCATATCGAGACCATCGAGAGCCAAGATAGCATATATTACCTAAACTCAGTAAGTTTCCTTTTTTAGGTGTACTACAATAGTCAATTAAGTCTCCAAGGATTAGCATCAGTTCAAAGCCAAAATCAAATAATCTGCAGAAGGTCTGAAAATTACATTTCCTAAGGACATATTCCACCTAACAAGTGGCTATAAATTCTATTGAAGACAATTGGGAGAATATTCCATGGTACATGCATATAGACTTAACTTAGTGTTCTGTTTCAAAGAAAAGGAGCCGAACACTTATGTAAAGGGTTACTATCTGTGAACTATCTTGTGTTGTACACTGAAAATCCCCACTAAAGTGTGCTGTGTCAAGGTAAGTTTCTCCCATCAGAATTAGAATTCTGCTGCTTATAGATGTCAAGGAAGCACCTTGAAAGTCTGTCTAGCTATTTCATTTCTAGGGGTCCTGTAAAACAAAACAAAAATATCACCACTACCCTGGCATGCCAAAACCTTGTTTACCACCTAACTTCTATGGATTATTGTGGTAATTGCACCCATTATTTCTCTGAAGATAAATTGTCTCTACCTGGCTCCTACAATTCCATTCACACTGAGAAATGGAAACCCAATTCCACTGCAGCATCCCCACATCATCTTCACCCTTCTGAGGAAAGCTACTTCAGAGATTTTCAAGAAGGTTGTTGATACCCTCATCAATTAATTTCTCAAGGAAGTGACAGCTTGACACCTCTACATAGGCATGTTGGCTTCAAGTGATAAAACTTGTGCTTTCAGGAGTCAGCTGCTGAACTATTAATTAGAATTATCAGATATAATTCATTGCTTGGTTAAGAAAAATTATATCACAACAAATGAATCCATGTACTCAGGCAAATAATGTCATAAAGTGTTTTGGGGGTTATGAAGGATTTTGGAGCAAAGGTTATCATTGACCTGAGAATACAGATTGACTCATGGAATCTTGACTCTAATTTCTAGGGCTCTGAGATTGGTTGTTAAAGTTATACCCACAGCTGACATTGCTCAAGGATGCACTCACATAATCATACTATGTTCAAGTTAATAATATTGAAAATTTCATAACAAGATCAGTCATTAATATAGCAGCACATTATTTTTGAAAATTTAGGAATAAAATTTTCTACTTATGAAATCCTTCCAGACAACTGGAGGTTAATCTCCAGAGCAATATATATTTTGATGGAAATTTTCTTAAAAGTGTTACATATTTTTTGTTTTTTAATATAGTGTTTTGAACATAATCCAAATGTTTCTTCATGATTCAGTATAATAATGAATAAAAAATTGTAATGGTTTCTGAAACTAATAGCAGTCGTTCTTAAGTGTGATCTTCAGACAAGTAGCATCAGCATCAATTGGGAACTTTCTAGAAATGCAAATTCTTGGGTCACTCCAGGCCAACTGAATCAAAGATATCCAGGTGTTCCAATGCCCATTAAAATATAGAATCTCTTCTCAGTAGGACTATTTTTTGTCGCTGCTAGAGTATAAGCTGTATTGGCAAAAAGAAACTATACTTAGTGCCTCATCATCCTGTCTGGCTTAGTCCTCAGTTTTCTCTTGAGTGACCACCGCAGTTAGCACTGTCCTGGGCATAATTGCAACTGATAGAACCTGTACCACCATATAGTTTGAATGATAAAAGCAGCCCTTAGTGTCTCTAAATGGCCCATGCTGCTGCTTCTCCAAATTGCCCCTTGCCCTTTCACACCACATAATTTACTAGCATGGCCTGTATCTCCATATAGCTTGGATGATAAGAAACTTCTCCAAATGGCCTTTACTGCTTCTGCTTTTCCCATGCCTATAGTTTGAAACTTCCAATCCCCATTATCTGCAAGAAAGCCCTACTTCTCCCCTGAGGGCTCAGGACCCATATATGCTCATAGTTCTCCCCTCCCCCTTTCTCCACAGACTCTCACAGGAGCTTAGGTTAGGTAAGCTCCAGGTCCTTCTACCACCCTCATTCTCCCCTCACCCACTCCAGGCCGCTTTACCTAATTAAGCTATCCTATCATGCATTCCAGGCTGGCTAGTGTCTGTGTTTGTGTCTCATCACCACCAAAACTTTCACATAACATCCAAAACAATTGGCGCAGCCAGCAGTGTGATTTGATGCTGATGATAGTGGCCAGGTGGGAAAGCCTTTATGCAGCTCTTGGCTTACTAGCATGCTGTCCCAAGTGGCTAGCACCATTTGAGAAGGCTCTACTACTTGCTGGTGCTGTTGGCGCTGCTTTGCTTTATGCTTTGTGTCAGTCAGGTGTTTCCTAGGTTACCCACACCAAATTGGAGCTCTATTAAAGGCCTGGGGATCAGCAGAAAGACACTAGCCAGTTCCCTGGAGATCACTTAATTTGGCCCCCTGCCTTAGTGTGGCAAGAGGACAGAAAATAGTTTCCTACTGCTTCTCCAAAAAGGAGTGCAGCACTGGGTGAAACCATTGCAAATTGGTGATAAATTAGTTGACTATTTCCTGTGACCGTATAAAGGCCCACATAAAATAGAAGAGGAGCCTTTCCCAGGTCCAGGTTTATGTGTCTTAGGCCACCCAAGGAATGAGGACTCACCAGCCTGCCATTGGCTGTGTCTGCCACATCACCTAGAGGTCCAAGGACAGCATTGTATCAAGATGGGAGCCTCCGTTGATTGCCTGTCTGAGCTATGTCTGCCATACCTTGTCCAAGTGTATTATACCATCCCTGGGGTTAGGCAATATTTTCCCTGCCAGAGCACACGAGGAAGGGGAATAATCCTGTCTGGGATAACATGGAACCCTTCTGGCCAAAAGGACTCAAGGAGTTGCTGCTATCTTCTCTGCTATTGCTTTTCGTCCCCCAACCCCCCTCTGAGGTCAATTGGGACACCCTGGAGAGAGAGATGGCAGAATGAGACATGGCAGAGGAACATTTTCCACCCTCTGAAATCAAATTTTTCCAGCAACAACCTACAAGGTCAAATGAACCAAGAGGACAGAAGAAAACTGAAACTGAAAACAGAAATTTTGCAAGACTACAAACTCAAAACAGTTTTAAGGAGTTTGTTCAGCAGGAGGGAGAAAGGAGAGCTGGCTGGTTGCTAAGGGTATTCGACGGTTTTGAATGATTAGTAATCTCCCCACCAACACCCCCCACACCCACATTAGCAGTAGCAGGCACTGCGAAGGTATCCAAATTACATAATTAACTCCACGATCTTCCTGTCCTCTGTGCTAAATATATCTATTACTACCAGGTTCCTGCTATATTTAAAAGGGAAAGGGGCCATTTCTGTACCTGGGGTTAAAAGGCCAATGATATTGAAGAAGTAAGGGACCTCCTGTGTAAAATAAGAATGGTACAGTTGGCATATTATTTTTATGTCCATACCGATAAAGATTTTGTTCAAGGGGACAAGGGAAAAAGGAAGAGATTTGTTGCTGAGAGTCTTTAATATGAAGTCTGAGTTGCCACTCTCATCCCCAGCAAAACAAAAAGAGGCAATAGGATGGTGTCACTAAAGGGACTTGGTGTCACTCCAAGACCCTCCCCTATTGACTTAGAGAAAAGACAGACCTGGCCATTGCAGGTGCAACTGCCAAGGCAGATGACCCTTGGCAAACAATGAGGTCTGACTATTACTTGAGATTGAGAGGAAGCCACCAACTCATCCTGCCACCAAAGGTTCAGTCCCCTGCCCTCCTAGGATTTGTGACTGTTGGAACAACTCTTATTATACAGCTGCTCTTAGTGATTGCAGTTTTGTTCTTACATTCCCTACTATAGGTATTGATGCTTTAACTATTTCCTGGAATAATATCAAATCTTTGGCTCCCTTGGTGAGCCTTGCCAAATAGGACTCCCATGGAACTACCCCTGCCAATCAAGGTGATAAATGCAACAGTATGGCCTGAAACAAGGTACTGTGAGGCTCCACCCTAAAATCTAAAGAGGGAGTCCTTATACCTACCATTGTCCCATATCATAGCCCTATTCATTCAGTTCTTAAAGGCTCCACCAATGAAGGGCAATTAACCATGAATTATAACAACTTTAATGGACAAGTCCTGCCAATCGAAGCTCCTATTCCTAACATCATCTAATTAATACAAGATATGCACCAGAGATGGGCAGTTGCTTTGCTGTGACTTACTTGACAATATTTTTCACTCAGTGCCGATAGCTAAAGGAAAAAAAAAATTCCCTAACTACTATCAGCAGAAAGTTAACAAATGGTCTTTAAAAACGCACTTAATACTTACACTATACAGCCAATATCTGATTAAGGGGCAAATCTAAGAGGGCGTTCGAGAGGACCTAGGCACACTCATATTGATAAAGAAACGCCTGGGGTCCTAACCCCCTCAGGAGAAACCCACAGCTTTAGGAAAATAAGATCCCCTTGGCCCCTTTTCTCCCTTCCTCCCCCTTTCTCCCTGGAACCCACATCCTTAGGAAGATAAGCACTCCCCACCTGCCCCTTTCAGCTGGAATTTACAGCTCTAAACAGATAATGACTCTTTTCCTCCCTAATAGCCCTCTGCTTTAGGAAGATAAGCTAACCTCGCTCCTTTTGCTTTTGTAACCCTGCCTGCCTGCTTGCTTAAGAATTTGCCTGCTTAGAGTTCCACTTAGAGTTCCTATATAAACTTATGAAAATCAAGACACGAGGCTCAGATTTTTGGAGACTTGACTCTCCTCTGGGCACACGCGTAATAAAACTTCATTCATCTGCCCCCTCAGAGTGCTGCTTGGGTTTTCATTCTGTCTGCCACAACATTTGGTTCCCTGACCAGGAAAGCCCAATCGAGCAGGCCTGTTGTGCCTCTGGCTTGGGGCTGATGGGCATGGCCGAAGGGAATCTCCAAGCAAACGAGGTGGGTGCCACCCGTCCTTTTGACGGGACCTCCTTCTGAGGTGGTCCCTGTGGGCTGCATCCTCACACTCTGGCCTGACTCAGTGGGGAGGCAGATTGAACAGTTCCAGAAGACTCCGGAAAGATAAGGCCCTGGTGCCAAGTCCTCAGTCAGGCCTGTCTCTGGACAGAAGGGGAGACTGATCACCTCCTGAAATCTTGAGTACCAAGTTTCCAGAATAGGGCAATCCCAGTGGGGAGGACTGCATAATCTCTGAACGATTGTGTGTGTGACTGAGGATGACAGAGGCTTGCCTCTGTTTTTCCAGTCTGTGACTCCAAAGCTTTAGGCTATGGAGCCCATGTGGGCCCTAACCTGTTTTCTGTGACTACGTCATATGGCATAACGGCCACCCCAAACTCTGCCCAGGTGCCTTAGCCACGATGAGCTGAAGCTCTCGTGAAAGACATGGACAGGAGGGCATCTGAGTGGCCTTGAAAGAGGCGACCCCTTCCCTTGTCTGTCTTGCATCACTGATGCAGGGTATGGGCTCATCACAGTCAAAACCTACCGCCTTAAACTGCATGCTCAAGAATTTCAAGAAGGGTTTTTCTGGAGATTATGGCATCCGGATGAACCCTGGCACCCTCTGAACCTTATGTGAAGTAGAGTGGCCCACTTTTAACGTTGACTGGCCCTCAGAAGGGACCCTGGATATAGCCAGGGTCCGCATAGTGTGGCTGGTTGTCACAGGAACTCCTGGCCACCCCGATCAGTTTCTCTACATTGACTCTTGGTTAGAGATAGCTCACACTCTGCCCCCTTGGGTTCGATTGTGCATTGGAAAAAAGGGACAGAACAGAGTCTTGGTTGCATAGGGAATGGGGCTCTGGAAGCCAGTCATTCAAGGGTCCTCGGAGGAGGACCCACCACCCCCACCACCACTACTATATGCTTCGGCTGCTCTAGCCTCTCCTCCTAGCCTGGGAGTGCAGGCAGATCTCCCAGAAACAACCCCACCTTCAGTCCTTCCGGGAACATTGACCCCCTCTGAGGAAAGCTCTGGGACCCCAATAGCAAGGAGGCTCCGGTTGACACAACCCGCTTTACAGATGCCCCTCTGTGAAACACAGGGTCCAGCCCATATTGGCGAGGATGGGACCATCCGACCTGGGAGGCCTCTTTTATACTACCAGACTTTCACAACTATAGACCTCTTAAACTGGAAGCACCACACCCCCTCCACCCCCACACTCGGAAAAGCTGCAGGCCCTTATTTTCTCATGGAATCCATTTTATAAACCCATCATCCTACTTGGGAAGATTGCCGCCAACTCCTCCTGACTTTGTTTAATACAGAGGAGAGATGATGGATTCTGATGAAAGCCTGAAAGTGGCTGCAGGAGCAGGCCCCCACTGGCGTCTTAAACCCGGAAGATTGGGCATGGGAGGCGGCACCAGAGGCCCAGGCAAACTGGGACTTCAACACTGATCAGGGACGGGCTACACTCCAGCAATATTGGGAAACGCTCCTTCGAGGGGTCCGAGAAGGGGCAAAATGACCCACAAACATGAGAAAGACAATTTTAGTTACTCAAAAGCCCGACGAATCTCCAGGAGATTTCTATGAACGACTTTGAGAGGCCTTCAGAATCTACACCCTTTTTGATCCAGAAGCTCCAGAAAACCAGAGGATGGTGAATGCCGCCTTGTTGTGCAGGCAACAACGGACATTAAAAGAAAGCTCCAAAAATTAGAAGGGTTTGTGGGCATGAACATCTCTCAACTCCTGGAAGTCGCCAAAAAGTATTCATCAATCGAGACGAAGCCGCCAAATGAGAAGCCAAGAAGTGAATAAAGCATCAAGACTCCCTACTGGCAGCAGCCTTGGGAAATCCTGACCCCAGCAGATGAGAAGGACCACCTCAAAAAGGAGGAACAAGCACCAGAAGGGTGCTGCTGACCAGAGACCAATGTGCCTACTGCAAAGAAAGTGGACACTGGAAAAATGAGTGCCCCCAAAAGACTCAGCACATAGAGGGAACATCCCTAAAGGGAAATACTGACATGAGCCCCAAGACCATCTGATCGGGTTGGCAGGGCTCAACCCTGAATTAGAGAACAGGCTCACTGGAACATGGCCCTCATGAGCCTATGGTCAAACTACAAGTTGGGGGCCAGGCAATGACTTTCATGATGGACACTGGCACTGAATAATCTGTGGTCACAACCCCTGTAACCCCCCTTTAGTGGAAAAACTGCTAATATCAAAGGAGAACCTGGGGAAAAGTCAAGCCAATGGCCTTTTTGCCAGTCAAGAACTTGTCAACTTGGTGGCCATGAAGTGACTCATGAATTTCTGTACCTGCCTGAATGTCCAGTTCCTCTGCTTGGTAGGGGCCTCTTAACCAAACTGGGAGCCCAGATTACCTTTGAACCTGAAGGGTCAGCAAGCTTAAGCCTCGAGACCGGCCTCACTCTCCTTGTCACTGTACCCCGAAGCCAAGAATGGAAACATCATGCAGAAGAAAGTTCAGGTCAGAATCTGGAAAAACTGTTGCAACTTTTCCCCCAGGTTTGGGTGGAAAAATCCCACTGGGAATGGCACAGAACCATGTGCCCATCATCGACCTGAAGCCTGGAGCGGTCTCAGTCCAGCAGAGGCAGTATCCAATCTACCGCGAAGCACACACAATTAGGCATGGTCGAACACATAGATTGCCTGAGAAAAGAGGGAATCTTAATCAAGTGCCAGTCACCCTGGAACACCCCATTATTACCAGTAAAAAAGCCAGATGGACGAGATATTGATCAGTGCAGGATTTATGAGCCATTAATAATGCCACTTTCACCTTACATCAGGTTGTTCCCAACCCGTACACTTTGCTAGGACAGCTGCCTTCTGAAGCCACCTGGTTTACTTGCCTGGACCTGAAAGATGCCTTCTTCTGCCTGCAGCTGGCCCCCCCTGAGCCAGCCTCTGTTTGCCTTTGAATGGGAAGATCTCACAACCTGGCAGAAAACTCAGCTAACCTGGATCTGGCTCCCGCAAGGCTTCAAAAACTCCCCTACCCTTTTCGGGGAAGCCTTGGCAGCAGATCTGGCCACCTACCCCCGGGAGGACTGCAGGTATGCCTTCTTACAATATGTAGATGACCTCCTACTTGCCAGTGAGATGGAAGAGGACTGCTGGAGAGGAACCCAGACTCTCCTACAACTTCTAACACAGACTGGGTACAAAGTGTTTTGGACAAATGCCCAGATCTGTAAACAGCAAGTCAAGTACTTGGGGTGCAGCATCACACAAGGGCACTGGACGCTTGGACCTGAATGGAAGAAAGTGATCTGCACCTTCGCTACCCCTGCCACAAAAAGAAATCTTCGTGAGTTCCTTGGGACTGTAGGGTTCTGCTGTATCTGGATTCCTGGGTTTGCAGCCATGGCCAAGCCCCTTTACGAAGTTCTGGCAGGTCCAGATAAAGAGCCTCTTACCTGGGGAGAAGCTCAACAGGGAGCTTTTCAAAACATCAAAAGACAACTTGGCCGAGCCCCTGCCTTAGGGATCCCAGATGTAACTCAAAACTTTAACCTGTTCGTGCATGAAAAGTACAAAGTAGCATTGGGGATTCTCACACAAACACTCGGCCCCTGGCAAAGAACCATCGCTTACCTCTCCAAGCAGCTGGACCCCATGGCTGCAGGGTGGCCTCCCTGCCTGAAGGCCTTGGCAGCAACTATAACCCTTGTCAAAGAAGCTGACAAATTAACCCTCGGACAGGCTATTCATGTTATGGTGCCACATGCAGTCACTGCCCTAATGAATTCACATGGGCACCAGTGGATATCGAATCCCCAGCTCACATATTACCAAGGTTTACTCTGTGAAAGCCCCAGAGTGACAGTAGAAACAATGTGCAGTCTAAACCCTGCCACCTTTTTGCCAGATGAGGAAGGGGCTCCTGAGCATGACTGTGTTAAAGTGACTGAGGAAGTTTACGCCAGTCGCCCCGACCTCCAAGACAAACCGCTCCCTTCCCCAGATGAGACACTATTTACAGATGGGAGCAGTCTCATTAAAAATGGGAAAAGCTTTCTGGATATGCAGTCACCACTACCAAACAGTTGTGGAAGCAGCAACTCTACCGCGGGGATGGTCTGTGCAGTGGACCAAACTCTGGGCACTGGTCCAAACCCTGCAGCTAGCCGCCGGGCAAGCGGTAAACATTTACACTGACTGTAAGTACGCATTTGCAGCTGTTTATATGCACAGGGAGATTTATAAAGAAAGAGGTCTCCTAACCACAGGGGGAAAGGAAATCAAAAACAAAGAAGAAATCCTCCAACTGTTAGAAGCAATCTGGAAACCAGACAAAGTCACCATCATCCACTGCCAGGGACATCAGAAAGGAATGGACATAGTTGCTCAAGGAAACAAGCTAGCTGACAAAGCAGCTCAGCAAGTGGCTGAAGAAACCCACAGAATACGAATCCCGGAATTGACATCGCAGCCGTCCCTCTTAGGATAAGAGATTAATCAACTAAGCTATACCTAAGAAGAACAGGAATGGGCTAAAAGAGAAGGGGGATGCCAAACTCCTGAAGGAAATTGGCTGCTCCCAGATGACCAGATTTTTGTCCCAAAAGTAGCCGCTCATGTCCTCGTCCAGCAATACCACCAACTCACCCACCTAGGGAAAACTGCGCTAGAAGTCTTGCTCGGGAGATACTACTACATAGCCCAACTGGCTTCTTTCTGTGCCACCATCAGCAGCCAGTGCCAAGTTTGTGCCAAAAACAATCTTTTGCAGGGCCCCTGTGCTCCAGCAGGTGTCCAGCACACAGGAACGGCCCCCTTTGAAGATATCACAGTAGTCTTCACAGAAGTGAAACCAAGTCGGGGGTACAAATATCTGTTGGGGATGATATGTACCTTTTCAGGTTGGGTTGAAGCTTTCCCCACTTGTACCAAAAAGACAAGAGAAGTGACTAAGTCTTTACTTAGAGAAATCATTCCCCAACACAGGCTGTCTTTTGGAAGTGACAATGGCCTGGCCTTCGTGGCTGCCATAGTCCAAGAGCTAGCAAAAATGCTAGGAATCAAGTGGAAGCTCCAAACCGCTTATAGGCCCCAGAGCTCAGGGAAAGTTGAACGCATAAATTGAACCCTCAAAGCCACCCTAGCCAAATTCTGCCAAGAAACTGGTCTCCCCTTGGTAGACTTACTTCCCTTAACCCTTCTCTGAGTTAGGTGTACCCCAGGGCCCACAGGCTATTAACCCTTTGAAATTCTATTTGGATGGCCACCCTCAATTATCTGGGACTTCAAAGGAAATCTCAAACTTCTGGGGGAGGCCAGCCAAGATTCCACTCTCCAGCAGATAGGAAAAACTCTAGCCGAAATACATAAAACTGTCTTGTTCCAGAACCTCATCCCCCTGGGACACCAGGTGCACCCCCACCGGCCAGGGGACCTAGTCTGGGTCAAAGACTGGAAAAAAGAACCCCTTCAGCCTTCCTGGACAGGTACATATACTGTGATCCTTGTAACTCCTACCTCTCTTAAAGTTGCAGGCATCGTCCCTTGGATCCATCATTCCAAGGTCATGAAGGCACACCCTGCAGGACAGCTGAACAGCCCAACCCATATCTGGCCACGCCTTGAGAGTAAAAGTTACCTGGGACCCCTGAGCACTGACCTTGTCAAATGCCTGCTGAATGGACCCCTGCTCCTGGTGGATCCTGTGCTTATATGGCCTGCTTGCCTTGGTATTTGGAATTGGACTCGCTGCTGTGGCCCCTGCAGACTGGAATATTGTGAATAGAGCCCTTATTGCAGTTGCTTACTGGTGTATAGTAGGATGTTTCTATGCCTTAACTTGCTTGTCCTCTACTTCCTCGCCCCCTCCCTAGGACCCAATACCCGCCCCAAAATCTATGGCAGCTGCAATTTAGTCAAAGCTGGGGCAAACAATCTGTGCTGAATGCTTCAGTCCCATTCTTGGCAGGTGCAACTTCAGCCTCTGTAATATTTGACACTTGCAGGGCAATCCAAGATCATGCTCCTTAAACCTTGCTGGTTGCCCCATACCCCCACACCGCCATACCTGCCCCCAGGAGAGGGTGTAGGGGTTGCAACTATGGGAGTTACGACAAATACTTCTGCCAAGATCCCCAAAAGAGTGGATGATTCTGCCGCTCTTGGAGCTTGCTGGTAGGTGCCACCGCTCCCTGGAAGGGGGTCCCACCGACTTCTCCATATCTCCTACAGAAAATCCCCAGCCTGGCAGGACATGGCATAGAAACCTGTGACCCCATAAACTCACCTTATTAAACATAACCACCAGATCAGAAAATACCTTTTTAAAGGCCCAAACAGGACTAAAACTTGGAATCAGAATTTACGACCCATCGGGGCTGGACCCAGGGGACCTCATACTGCTCCAACTGATCCCAGTAACCCAACCCCCAGTGAAAACCCTGATGAAAAATATCAGTAAAGCTGCCCAGACACTAAAAGCCAAAGTTAGAACAGCTCCCCACAACATCCTTTTGAACCAGGTTTGAAATTTCCTCCAACACCTAAATGAATCCCGGCCCAACATAGCTGCCTCCTGCTGGCTATGCACTTCCTCCAGTCTAATCATCTTCCCCGTACCTGTCCCATGGAATGTAACCCCCCTAACCCATGACAGCACTGTGGCAGGGCCCAGGCCCCTCCCAATCCACATAACCAAACCCCCAGGAAAGCTGGCTAACTGTAAAAACATAACTACCAGGTCTCCTTCAACCATCCTCCTTCTTGGAAGGACCAACTGTAACACCACCTGCCTCCTCAATGAGCCTGATGAATGTGCCACAAACTCCACCACCTGGATCTGTGGCACCAATGCCTACTGGTGCCTACCCCAGGATGGCCAGGGCATCTGCTACCTGGCTTGGCTAGTACCATCTTTCTCAGTGTATGGAGATGAATTGCCTGGAGATTTCTCCCAAGCCAAATGAGCAGTACAGGCAATTCTGATACTCTTAGGACTAGGAGTAGTCGGGAGCGCAGCAGTAGCAGGGGCCTCGCTTGCAGTTGATCAGGAGGGCTTACAAACTTTAGCACGGGAAACATCAAATGACCTCAACGAAATATTGGGGGCTCTCAATGGGTTGCAAGACCAGATAGACTCCTTGGCAGAAGTGGTTTTACAAAACAGGTGAGGATTAGACTTGCTCACCGCAGGTTCAGGGGGAATCTGCCAGACCCTGGGGGAAGAATGCTGTTTCTATGCAAATTCCTGAGGGATAGTTAGAGACAAGGTGGTCCAACTAAAAGAACAAGCCAAAGACCACTTAAACTGTGTATACCAGGTATCTGCCAATGGGAACTACTTCCAGTATCTCCTTTCCTGGATTTTGCCATTCATACCAGTAATAGCCTCAGTCTTCTTCCTCTTAACTTTTGGGCCATGTGTTCTACGGTACCTAACACAACACATCACTTGCCGCTTAAATGCCTTAAAACACCAAGTGATGCCTCATGTTAAATATCAGTCCTTGGGAAACAGAAAAATTCCCATGTTAGCTGATGATGCCTCATAAAAAATTATAAGGGCATCAAAGGGGGGGATGATAAAGGCCCGGGGCCCTATCTCCTCTCAGCAGAAACCCACAGCTTTAGGAAAATAAGATCCCCTCGGTCCCTTTTCTCCTTTCCTCCCCTTTTCTTCCTGGAATCCATATCCTTAGGAAGATAAGCACTCTCCGGCTGCCCCTTTCAACTGGAATTTACAACTCTAAACGGATAGTGACTCTTTTCCTCCCTAATAGCCCTCTGCTTTAGGAAGATAAGCTAACCTCGCTCCTTTTGCTTTTGTAACCCTGCCTGCCCGCTTGCTTAAGAATTTGCCTGCTTAGAGTTCCATTTAGAGTTCCTATATAAACTTATGAAAATCAAGACACGAGGCTCAGATTTTTGGAGACTTGACTTTCCTCTGGGCCCGCGTGTAATAAAACTTCGTTCATCTGCCCCCTCAGAGTGCTGCTTGGGTTTTTATTCCATCCGCCGCAACAATATATCATTTACAAAAATGAGACTGGGCAATACCACTCCATAAAAAACAAAGGCTAGCAAATTGCTAAATTCCTAGGTATCATCTGGTCTTGTAGAGATAGCCAGATTCCTGCCACCATCAAACATAAGACCACCTAGACACTAAGACGTGCACTACATGTTTTGGAGATAACACATCTCACATCTCTTACTCTTATTACAACCCATATTCAAAATCACATGTACATCTGATGCTTTACATTGGGGAGACTCCCAACAATATGCTTTAGAAATTGCAAAACAAGCCATGCCCCTTGTCTCACTGGGAACAGATTTTAAGTTATAGGCCTTGGTTACTTCTGAATATGTCACTTTGTGTCTCTTAGTGTTCTCTAAAAATGGAGGTACTTATGAGGCCACAACTGCTTGCACAGATTCCCATAATGCCACATGGGAGAGATAATTCCCAGCAGGAGCTCAGCACAACCACTAAAGCCTCAGTGGTAATATGGAAATTGTATTTACAGTGGAGAGATAAACCTGACAAACAGGACTTTCCAAATTGTGCTTGTGACTTCTCCCAGACTCAGCCTCTTCCCCACGGATCTTGAGACAATGGCAATGGTACCTCTATTGCCCCCTCTTCTCGTTAAGTGGGGAGCTCCTTGAGACCAGCTGTTGGACATGGAAAGGAAGTCGATATATCATGCCGATGACAATGTTACTATTGTACGCAATGCAGCTAGCTGGAGGACCATGACATTTCACCTGACCTCGAATGCCTCGCTTACCCAAGATGGCTATTTGGGGTCTGCACAGTTAGCAAAGCTGAAAGCGGTCCAGTAAGCCCTTCAGAATGCTCTGAGCCATCAGTAGCTGAATGTCCAAACCTTCACTAATCCTTGTGACCAAAGGGCTGGCAAGGGAGCCAGGCCAATGAAAACAAAATAATTTTCTCGTAAAAAAATGGACTCTTGCGGGGAAGTACAGCTTGCAACCTCACCTATTTCCACACACACTGGACTCACCACACTCAAGTCACTGTTCAGTGACACTGTCAGTAAAACTAACTACAATTCATTCTTACACAGAACATCTAGCAAGTGCTGGGGAATTCGTAGACACACCTAGCAACTATCTGCCAGCTCTTATCTTTCCTCTCCTCCTTTTCTGTTGTGTGCAGAAGTTTCAATATGTTTCCATTCCACACCCTGGGTTAGATGTTAAGTCTAATTGCACAGCCTGACCATACATTCACCTGGGAGGGAACCAGCAGCCCAGCTGGTTTTCAGGGCAGGAACTCTCAGTGGCAGTGCCCCAGCCCCCTGGGTTGTATAAATACCCAAACCTCAGACAACAGAGGTTTGGGTCTTCTCCTACCTTGTCTCTTCTCCTACCGAAGTGGGGCCTGTGGACCTGCAACCTACCAACCCTGACCCAAGCATTTGGCCCTATCAGGAGATGGGCTGTGATGGGATGTCTTCCCCTGCTCTTTTGGATCCTTGGTTCTGTTTAAGAATAAAGAAGTCACTTGAAAGTTTCTGTTGTGTCTGACCCTGTGTTCCAAGCACCAGATAGCAACTTGTTTCACAGCAAGTCCCTTGGAGACTGCCCACTTAGACCCTACAAACTTCCACTACTAACTGGAGGTCTGGGCTCACAGGACCTCAGGCCTCAAAGACTCCTCTGCCCTGGTGGCATGGGCATTCAAAAGGGATTGCCTCTAAGAACATCACCTGCAAAAATAGTTCTAAAGGCTCCTGTGCTACAAAACCAAACATTGGCATCCCATTGATGGAGTTACATTCCAAGAGGTAGTGATAAACTCTTCTGCCTTTGCCACGGTAATCACATGGGCACACTTTCCATCATTGCCAGAGCCACTAGGAAGTGGAGATTATAGTTCCCAAACCAAACAGTGGAATAGTCTGGGTCACTTTTAAGGGTAAAGTAAATGCTACAGACAAATTACAAAATGACCTCCTTTTACCCTATCATGAGTGTCTATACTCATGCAAGACTCAACACATGGACTGACAAACACCAGACATATAGCAAGCCCTGAGAGAAAACATTATGCAATCTCTCAGCCAGGGCAAAACAGCACCAAGTCTGGCTGTCATGATACATGTAGCAGCCCCAGAAGCCAGTCCTTGTTGACTAGAATGATATTAATGTTCACCTTGGCTCAGGGCTATAGTATACTTGCAAGCTGCATGGGTCATAGGCTTACTTACTGACTCATAAGACCTCACCATGCAGGCCTAGGAATGCTCAAACAATACTTGGCTTATCTTAAAATTGTATTCAGGGATAGGACTGAGGAGATGGCTGGCTGTAGTTCCTCAACCACCTGTGCCCAGGATGCCACAAAAGCATGGCTGTGGACCCAAACCTCTGCAATCTATCCATCAAATTGGTCCACTGGTACCAATGCATAAATAATTCTTGACTAAGGCATACCTGAATAAGAGTCTCATACAGCACAAATGGCCTCGTGGCTATATTTAAATCAAACCTGCATGACTCATTTTCCCATACCCCAGCCTGCCAGGGTAAAGTCTCCTAAGACAGGATTGTAGACAGCAATGAGGGCCTACAAACAAATTACCACCCAATTGGTATATAAATATGGACAAAACATATTCTTCCTGTGGAAGGAGATGAAGAGGACTGTGTGAGAACATGCAACCTTTGCTAGTTGCATTCTAAATAACACCCTAAACATCGTAGAGCTCTGTGATGACAACCATTTTCCAAAACCCACAGAGATATCATGACTAGAGCTTCCCAGTGGTATTTAAACGTCCTTGCCAAAATTCTCCATCCTTTATAGATTGCTTCTTGAGAGGATACACACCAGGTTGGCCCTCAGTGATCACCACCTCAGAAAACATTGTCCCAGCTCACGATTTTGTTGCTGGTGATGACCTTTCATAACATGACATCATTGTAGCTTATGACCTCATCAATGGAGAGGATGTTGCCTCTGGTTGAATCCACCAAAAAATGTACTAGGTCTCAATGGTAAAAATAAATTGAACTCCTTTGAAATAAAATCCATGGAGAGTCTGTTGTTTCAATTACTTTCCATCACTGGATGTCCAAAGAAAATTGTTCCTGCCAGCTCATCTAAACTTTTAAATACCTTATTTTTCAACAGTCCAGTAAATACAGAAAGCAACACATTCAGTATCTGTGGCAGTTTAATATTGTTTATGAATTCCAAAAATAAATATTGTGTGTTTGTAAATGGGTCTGTTCCTCTGGGCATATTATGTTGTATTGGATTCAGAGGTTTCACTCTTACTTGATTAAATTATGATTAAGACTTTGATTAGGCTACATCAGTAGTACATTGAATCCCCACCCCCTTGGTGGGTGGGGACTCACAGAGGAAACTACATGGCAGAGGAGTTAGTTGGAATTTTGATCCTGGAGCCCGGGAAATAAACACACAGAGAAGTAGATATGTGAGGAAAGAGAGAAGGCTCCATTAGACATGGCAGAAGTGTGGGGAAGAGAGAGGAGTTATTCACCTGACAGTTTAAGGTTGGCCTTGTAGAGAGAGCAGAGCAGCTGATCCCTGAGAGAAATGAGAAATGAGTCCCAGGAGAGAGACAAGACTTGTCTCAGCCTGGGACTGAGATTGGAAGAAGCTGGGACCCCGGAGCCTTGAGACGAAGAGGAAGACTGAATCCTCGAAGACATTGTCCACCATCTTGCATCAACATGTGGCAACAGTCTCTGGGAGAGAAAGCACCTCTTATGGTATCCTGAATTGGACTCTTTAGGGCCTTGTGACTGTAAGCTTCAACCCTAAATAAATACCCTTTATAAAAGCCAACAGATTTCTGGTATTTTGCATCAGCACCCCTTTGGCTGAATAACACAGTATCCATCCATAATTCCATAGCAGGGGATTAATATTAATTACTCCTTTTCAGCTATGAATTAAAAATCAATATATTGAATGTGATGGAGATTCAAAGATGCCTTATAGCTATGGCTTGTATCATATTGAATGTTGAATAGAAGATCTAAAGAAAAGGATCCACTGCATTACAAATTCATCCCATAAAATATATTTCATTTCAGCTTAGATCTAAATATTTATCTGTAAAGTCTGAAAAAATTTACCTGGAAATCAAATATGTGGTGTCATTTCTTTACTGGTCAATGTTGCTTTTGTCTTTTAATGTGAAAAAGGATCAAGATGACAACCAACAGAGAGAGGGAAATGATAAATATGGTTACATTCCCATTCCCATCTCTGGCCCCATGAAAATAGCAAAACTAGAGTTCTTTGCCATTAAATAATTGACAAGGCACAGCCTTAGAAAATATCAGAATTGTCTGATTTACTTAATAAAATTAATTACGCTGTTAGTTAAGGCAGATCACTCTTCTCTTTCACAGTCCATCCTCCTTTAAAGCCTTAGAGACTAGTCCCACTAATTTTCCTATCTATTATTAGAGAATCAGTTTTTCTTTTCTGATTTACTTATTATCAAAAAAATTACCCATATTAAAGAACCTGGTTCTAGTCCCATTTCTTTCTTTCCCTTGGAGTCATGCTCCTTTAAAAATGATTTTATTCCTTATGATACATTTTCTTAACTTTCTTTTTACTTTTTTATTTTTATTATTTTTTACAAAGTGCCAGGGGTTGAACCCAGGAAGTAGACACTCGTACATGGGAAGCAGACACTCAACCACTGAGCTACATCTACTCCTCAGTGAGATAGTTGTTTTTCTCATTTGTTTGTTTGTTTTTAGGAGGTACCAGGGATTGAACTGAGGACCTCATACATGGGAAGCAGCTGCTCAACCACTTGAGCTGCATCCCTCCCTTTTTTTACCCTTTAACCAATGCAACCCATCACCTATCGACAGCAATACACTGAAATTCCATAGAGCTAGTATAGGATAGATTATGCTGCAGTATGAAATAATCCCCAAATCTTAGCAGCTTAAATTAATAATAGTTTAATTCTCATACAAAATGGGTGGGGACCAATGCCAATAAAGCATCACAAATTTATAAAATTACCTCTTAACATGAGCTTTCACAGGATATAAAAAAAAACAACATGGAACATTTCACTTTGGATTTTAAGTGCTTCAATTCAGAAATGAGACTTCTGTCCACCTTTTGTTGAATAAATCCAGTGACATGGCTCTATGCCACTTTAAAAGAGTCCAGAAGTATAGTATTACTAGGTATCCTGAAGAAGACAAGAAGTGAAAATATGCTAGCACTCATATGGTCTACTAAACCTCACTTGACTTTTTTCCTCTTATCAACTGTATTCTTTTAAAACTTTTTATTTTGAGATATTTCAAATCTACAGGACAGTAACAAAAATAATACAAACCCCATACAAAGAATTAACACAACCCTATCCTCCCAGATATCCAGATCCACCAATATTAACATTTTTCCATACTAGCTGTATCTTTCTATCTATAGAGCAATCTCTCAATCCATCCAACTGTTATATGTCTGTCTATCTATTTATCAATCCATTTTCTGGACACAAGAGTGTAGGTTTATACATCATGTTTCTTAACACAATACTGTCTTGTGCATTTCATAAGAACAAGGATATTCAGTTATATAAATCCCTTAAATGAAGTTATCAAGTTCAAGAAATTTAACAATGATATAGAGCTCATAGTCTATATTATTTTTTTTTCTATGTCCCCAAATTTTGGGGGAAATAATTGAAAGACAATTTTTCCCAAATACAGAATATTTGGTTTGGCAATTATTTTGCTGGCAGCTCTTTAAATATGTCCTCCAACTGCCTTCTTGTTTGCATGGTTTCTGATGAGAAATTGGCACATCATCTAATTGAGGCTCCCTTGTACGTGACATGTTGCTTCATTCTTGCAGCTTTCAGAATTCTCTCTTTATCTTTGGCTTCTGACAATTTGACTATTATTTGACACAGTGTGGGTCTATTTGGGTTTTTCCTGTTTGGAATTCATTGAAAGCCTTGGATGTGTACATTCATGTGTTTTGTTAAATTTGGAATGTTTTCAGCCATTATTTCTTTGAATATTCTCTCTACCCCTTATTCTCTTTCATTTCCTGGGACTCCCACAATGTGAATAACGGTATGCGAGATGGTGTCCTACAGATTTTCAGTCTCTGTTCACATTCTTCATTCTTTCCTCTTTCTGCTCCTCAGACTAGATGGTATCAATTCTTATCTTCAACTTCACTGATTCTTTCTTCTTCAAGCTCCAATCTGCTGTTGAATCATTCTAAGGAAATTTTAATATCAGTTACTGTATTCTTCAGTTCTGTTTGGTTCCTTTTCATATTTTCCATCTTTCTACTGAAATTCTTTTTGCATTCATCTATTGTTTCTTGATTTATTTTAGCTCTTTGCCCATGTTTTCCTTTAGTTCTTACAGCATATTTAGTACCATTTTTAAAAGCCTGTGTCTGGTATGGGCAAGGTCTGGCTCTCCTCATTTATGGTGTCTATTGTTTAAATATTTCCTTTGCCTAGGCCATCACTTTCTGCTTCTGTGTATGTTTTATAATCTTTTGTTGAAACCTGAACATTTTCATATTTTAATGTCTATCACTGGAATTTAGACTCTGAGGCAGCTGTTCTTTAAGCTTATATCCAGTGCAAGTTATGGCAGAGCTTTTCTTGAATGCCAGAAGTTAACAATAAAAAGAAGAAGTGAAAGGAAAAGAATAAAACACCTTTCCCTGTCTTTGCAGATTAGCCTATGCTAGTGTTCTTCTTCAGAGTTTATCCATATAAAAAGTTCAGAGAAAAGCTCAAGTCTAAAGTATAGGGGCCACCCTGATCCTTTCTTTGCCTGTGTCTTGTCTTGGGCATATGCATAAGGCCCTAGGAATTCCCAAGTTTACATGGATACCAATGTCCCTTCTTCCTTAGGAGTTTCCTCATGATCCCAGGCATTGCACTGTTTGTCCTACAATCAGCAATCCCTTGCCCTATGCAGCCACTTGACTATTTTCTAATAGTGTTACTTAAGATAGCTTTTTTTGAACTACCCTCTCATACAAGACATATTCTGGGATGAAATATCCCTTTGGTTACCTCCAGACAGACTCAGTCAGACATTCATGTTTCCAGTATGTACACAGATTTTCTCTGCTCCATTCTGAACTGGTACCACAGATCCACACTGGGGGCACAGTCTAACTCCATGCCAAGGCTCATAGAGGGGCCAGCCAGAATGTTATGAGATCATCTCACTTTTAAGTAGCCTTTCTCTCTGGTTCAGTGCTCACAGTTCTTTAACTGTTTTCAGAGGTTGAGAAAAATGTTTCTGCCAATTTTTGTGGTTGTTCAATGTTTCTGTGATGTAACAGAGGCCCAAAGAATCTCACTCTATCATGCTGATCCTCACTTGCATTTTTTAAACATTTGGTATTTAGTTCTTATTGGAACTCTTTCCTTTTTCATTTTCTGTGGCACCACATTCTCCAGTTTTCTTATTATATATATCAGGCTATATCCATTGCATCATTCTTGTTTTATTCTTACTTCAGCTATCCTGTAAATCCCAGAGTACTTCCTGTTTTCCTATTCAGCTGGATTTTCACAAATACTCCCTAAGTTATATCATATATATTTGCACTGCTTCATAAATCTATTTCTTGCTTGCATTTCTATCTTGAACTCTAGAACTATATATTCCAATATATAATATACTTCTCCATTTGAATGTCTCACATACATTTAAAATCAAGATATTAAAAAATTTGATCACTCCTCTTACTGAAAAACAGATCTTGTTCCCTTACTCTAACTCCATTTAATTTTGCTACCAACCACCAAGTCTGAAATGTGGGAATCATCCTAGACTGCCATTTTAATCAAGTATGCACTCTATCCCACTCTCCTGAATGAGTTAGCTGAGTCATTATAATATCTTACTTGAGCTTACAAAGAAGATCTTCCACTGATTCCTAGTCTCCACTGTACTACCAACACAGCATATTTACTTTTAAAATGCAGCAACTTTAATCTTTCTGTGAAAACATTCACATATGTCATTCTTCAATTATTTTTTTATTTAAAGAAACAAAAAGTTTATTTAAAATCCAACACAAAGATTTAGGTGAGAACAAAAACTCAGATCATACATTCTGGTAGTTTCAGATTATTTTAGGAATCCCAAAAAAGAGAAAGATTATGTTTATAAATTAAACTATACCTCTGGGTGTAATGCCCTTTGATTACATTAAATTCAGCTGAGGTGTCTTTGATTGGAGACCAGCCAGAGATTGGTGACCATTTTGCTGCAACATGTGATGACTGACTTTGGTGAGAAAGCAATTTTGTTGGACTTTTAATGGCCTTTAACTGTAAGCTTTTACCCCAAATAAATACTCTTTATAAAAGCCAACAGATTTCTGGTACTTTTCATTAGCAGCCCTTTGGCAGACTAATAGGTGTACACACACATGTACTCACTAAGAATAATTTAAATATATAAATGTTGTGGAATTTGTCACACTCAGAGAACTGATACAGATTTTGGAACCAGGAGTGGAGTGCTACAGTATCAAATACCAAAATTGTGGGAGTAGTCTAGGATTCAGTCATTGGGCAGATACTGGAAGAATTTTGAGGAGCATCATAGAAGAGGCATAGATTTTTTTTAAAAGACTGTTAGTAGAAGTCTTGATTTTAAGGACAATGCATAAAGAATGGTTGCATAAATCTGAATTTTTCTGATACTGTCAGTGAAGGTTTAGATAGGAGTGAAAAATGAGTTATTGGAAATTGGTGAAAGAGGGATCCTTGTTAAATAGTGGCAGAAAGCTTCACAGAATTGTGTCCTCCAACAAGCAGAACTTGTAAATGATTGAAGTGGAGATTTCCAAGGAAAGTGTTGAAGATGTGTTATGGTTTTTTCTTACTGATTGTAACAAAATATGAGAGGCAAGAAATAAATTGAAGTATGAAGTTTTAAACAAAAGGGAAGAAGGAATTGATGATTTTGTAAATTCCCAGTCTATTCAAATGGCAAAAAGACACTAAAATTAAGAGTTTCACTGTGAGGAGAGCATGTTTTACAGAAGAAGCCAAGGATGTGGTTACCAAACTTTTGATAGACTCTCATAAAGATCTAAAGAACAGAGTATTTGGTCACACAAAATTCCCTTTGAGGTTATTCAAGATATAACTCACATAATTCCTTGATTAAACCAGGGGACCATGAGGAAGTTTGGGGTCATTTGGTCAGTCCTCTTACCAAAATTTAAAAATAGGGATAGGTTTATCTAAGAAAGATCTCTTGTTTGCTGGTGTGAATCCCCATGATATACACAGAAGATTCACACAGGTTTTGAGAATTACATACCAGCAGAAACACTGCCAGATTGAATTGAAATAGACAGAGAATACAAAATAAAAGAATGGCTTTGGAACACTAGAATTCTATTGGCAAGAAATAGGCTAATCAGCTGCAAACACCTTCTGCTTTTCATGAAAAAGGAAAGATGACTCAGAGGATATAGCTGAATCTCCAAGATCAGAACCAAGAACCAAAGAGAATTATTCCCAGGCCTTACAATTGAATGGAATTTTGCTGACTGGAGTTCAGAATTACTTAGGACCATTGATTGACTTTTTTTCTTCCATAGTCTCCTTTTTAAAACATATTGCCTATAACTGTTATCGTAAACCTGTTCCACCCTTATATTTTTAGAACAAATAATTTGATTCTTTAGTTTTACAGATCCACAGATGGAGAAAAATTGTGCCCAGCATTGCTCATACTTGGAGCCTCATCCATACCTAATTCAGTGGAGTTAGATAATGAGATATGTGACTTTAGAACTGATGAGATTTAAATAAGACTTTGGACTTTGAGTTGATGCTGCTTTGTGATGAGACATTGGAGACCTATGAATGGAGTGAATGTATTTTGCACATAATGTGAATGTGAATATTTGGTGGGCCAGAAGACATACTGTGATGGGAAGAATAATGGTCACCAATTAAGTCTATACCCTAATCCCTGGAATCAGTGAATATATTACCTTACATGACAAAGGGACTTTACATGTATAATAAATGTTATAACCCTAATAGAGGGTGATTATCCTGGTTTATCTAAATGGATCAAACACAACCATATGGTCTCTTCAAAGGCAAAGTGGAAAGCAAAAGAGAAGGCAGGAGGGATGTAAAAATAGAAGAGTAAACAAAAGAAATTCAAAGTGTGAGAGAAACTAAACCCACCATTGCTGGTTTTGAAGATGGAGGTTGATGTCATGAGCCAAGGAATGTGGATAGCTTCAAGAAGCTGAGAAGGTCCTCAGCTGACAGTCAGCAAGGAAACAGGATCCTAAGTCTTACCACCACAAGAAACAGAATTCACCAAACATCTTGAATCAGCAAGGGAATGTATTCTTGCCTGGAGCCTCCAGAAAGGAATACAGACTTTACAACACATAAATTGAACCTAATACCCCTATCGTTGTTTTAAACTTTATAATTATTACCTATTAAATTTTTGGGAAAGATATTTTAAGATGGTAATTTTGTGGTGATTTGTTATGGCAGTAATAGAATAACAATATAAATATGTATGTAAAGTTTATTTATATGAGGATATATAGTAAATGTTGTTTTCAATACATTTTAGTAAATTTTTCATCTTTTGTATATGGTGAAGAACATTTTTATTATATCTGTTGTACTGAAAATATCTGTAGATAAGGGTGTAATACTTTGTGGAATTGGTAGACATCCTTTATCGGGGTAAAAAATATTATCTTCAGATACAGTATATTGATAATCTTTAAGGTCACACATAAACTATTATTAATCCCTCAACACTTGGACTCATCTTCTCTTAATTTCTTTCTTGTCTACCTTTTAGGACATATTGACATACTATCTGAACTTAATTTCAATTAACTAATCATACAATTCCTCACATTTTTTTTACTTCTCCATCAGAAAGATGGATGAGAGAAATATTAAAAATGGTATTAGAAGGCAGAATAAATTTCTCTTTTGGTCATAAAATCACGCAGAAATATATCAGCATATAAATTAATGACGATTTCAAAAACAACTTTCTGTACCACGTTATTTAATTGTCTGGGCCTTTATCATTTATCTGAAGGGCATTGAAGTTCATTTGTACTGATTTATTTTAATAAAGATAAGACTGTAGTATTATTTTACCCAGAGAAAGAAAGGTATAAGGATATAAACTGTAATTTAATCTTCTTTCTGAACACTCTCCAATGTTCCTTTTTTAAAAAGGTATTTTCTTTTTATTATAACAGAGAATTGAAAGACAAAAGGCCAGTGGCGATCCATCACTAGTGTGAGAAATATTCAGTAATAAGAAAACTGTAATAAAATAAGTATAAGAAATCCTAAGAGCCTGACTGTATAGTAATAAAGATAAAATAAATGGGCTTGGGAAAGATAAGAGTTATTTACTTTATTAAGCAAGAAATGGTCACAATTGACAAGCCAAGATAGAAGTATACATGGAGAATTAACCTCAAGTTTAACTAAAAAAAGAAGATTGAAAGAGTTTACACAAGTGGAATAGAAATTACAAAACTTGTCTGCATTCTATGTCAAAAAAAGAGTAATAGTTGGTCTGAATGATTTTCCTGAGAATAATTATTTTCAAATCCAAAATAACAACTGAACGATAAACATGCGGCGGCAATCAAGTTCACCAGTTATTTAAAAAATGCATTAATTTTGTTATATCATATTTATCTCCCACTATCAAATGATTTGCAAATACTATTAAAAGTGGGATATACTCACTTTTATATTGTTCTAAACAATTGGATTTATATGCAGAGGTAATAAAAATAATTTTATACTAACTTGTCCAAACTTGCAATATAATATGAAACTATGAAATTTTCCAATTTTAGCCCTTCAATTTTAAAATAAGTAGAAAAGGTCATCATATTTAAAAGGAAAGATTATAATATGCCTTTTCTTTATCGTGAAGAGATGGATTTTCATATGCTTTACCAAGGTTCTTCAAGGGATATTTAAAAAATAAAATAAATATTTCTTGATTACTAATGCATTTTTCTTTTGCTGAAATATCCCTTCTCCTTTAATGAAGAAAAATAGTATATAAAAGTAAAACTTCAACCATTTTTGTTCCTTATTGATTATTATATTTCTTTGTTAATCAGAGAAATATCTCCTTTAATCAAATCTGTAATCTTTACTAGACTTTATTGATGAGCAGTGTTTTTTTTGGACAATCTATTGTTTTGTGCATATTAGACCAAAAAACAGGTAACTGATAGGTTTGTCTGCCAAAAGACTACAGCAAATTTTTATAAGGCTCAGGAAATTCTCATCAAATGGTACAATCAACCTTATAGATATTATTACCTTATGTTTAAGGGTAACAGGTAATTTTGACTAGAGGAGAAGTCTCTTTCTAGATATTAAAAGAGGTCTGAAAATAGCCACTTTACTATTGATGGTAAAAGTTATTAGGCACTAATTGTTTTAAAAAATATTAATCTTCATCACATCAAAGCAGTGCTCTTTAAGAGTTTTTTTTTTTTTCCCTCCAAGCTTTGAATTCAAGTTAGTGTGCCATTAAATAGTAACCCCACTTCCAGTCATTGCTATTCTAAGCTTGCACTCTGTCTCATACACAGCTCGTCTTCACAACGTGGTGTGTATTATTTTGAAAAGACTTTTCCATATATTCAGTCAGTGCAAATCCAAAAACTCTTTTAAGAATTTGGTCAAAAATTTTTTTCTCTAAAATATTCAGCAATCACATATCTGTTAAGAGTTTAATATCCACGATATTCTAAGAGATCATACAACTCAACAATAATAAGACAAACTACCTAATTAAAAATGGGCAAAAGACTTGAAAAGACAATTGTCCAAAGAAGAAATATAAATGGTGAATAAACACATGAAAAAAATATTCAACATCACTAGCTATTAGGGAAATGCAAATCAAAACTTCAATGAGATATCATTTCACACGTATTAGACTGGCCACTATTAAAAAGTCAGAAAACTGTAAAGGTTGGAGAGGATCTAGAGAGAGAGGAATGCTTATTCACTGTTGGTGGGAATGTAGAATGGTACAGCCACTATGGAGGACTTTTTGGGAGTTCCTAAGGAAGTTGAATTTAAACTTGCCATGTGACCTGGCAATATTAGGGATATAGCCAGAAGAATTGAGAGCAGTGACACGAACAGACATCTGCACACCAATATTCATAGCGGCATTAATCACAATTGCCAAAAGCTGGAAACAACCCAGATGTCTACTAAATGATGAATGGATAGACAAATTGTGTTGCATACATGGGATGGAATATTATGCAGTAGTAAGAACAAATGAAGTTGTGAAGCACATAACAGGGATGAACCTAGAGGACATTATATTGAGTGAAGCAAGCCAGACACAAAAAGACAAATAATGTATGATTGTGCTATTATGAACTAAAAATATTGTATGAACTCATGGAGCTAATCATTAGAATATAGGTCACCAGAAAATAGAAGGAGGGTAGAGAATGAAAAGCTGAAGGTTAATCTGTGTAGAATTGGTAAAAAAAAGGTGGTTTATAAATCTCTGGAAATGAATAGAAATTGTTTAAGCTTATCATGATGTTTGTAACTAGCAGTGCTATTGTATCAGTACAACAGTGGTTAAAAGGGAAAGTCTAAGGCAGGAGTTCTTAACAAGGGGTCCATGAGCATGAATTGAAATTGAAATTGGAAAAAAAAAATTCTTGTGGGGATGTTTTGGTGAGGGTGTGATATATTTATTAATAATACACAGTATAATGTGGACTTAGTAAGGAGTCCGTGGTTTACACCTAACTGGCAAAGGGGTCCATGGAACAAAAAAGATTAAGAACCCCTGGTCTAAGGTCATGTATATTACTAGGAGGAAAGCTAAAAACTGTAACATGGGACTGTTTAAGATAGTAAAACCTCATGGTAAAACACGAATATGGGGTATATTGCATATATAAGACTTTTTACAATATATAAATATAGATATACTAGAGTGAAGGAAAAATAATAGCTATATACTACAGGTGAGACATAGAGAGATTGAGAGGTGATGAGTTTTATTTGTTTTTTATTTATTATTATTATTGGGATAATGAAAGTGCTCTGAAAATGATTAGTGTGATGAATGCACAAATATGTGATTACACTGAATTCCATTGATTGTACTCTTTGGATGGATTCATGCTTTATTAATATGTAGCAATAAAATTGATTTGTTAAAAAATAAACAAAATTCCTACTTTAATCAATATATTCTGTATTAATTTGTACTAATTTATAGTTATATTTGATGCCTCTTGTGCCATTCATTTTCACCAGTTCTTGTTCTCAGTGAACAGCTATTTTTAGCTGACAGTAAGCCAAAAATAACAGTAATATCTGTCACTAATTAAGATGATCTGTTTGCATGTCCCCCATTTTTTATCTTGGCTAGACAGATGCTTTACAAATATAACCAGAATTAGGCATTTAGACAAGCTAAATCTTGTCTTCCAAGAACTTGGGTTACATTTTAACAATTTTATTCAATACATTAAATGATAGTCTACTTACTTAGAGAACATTGTCAGAACCTTCAGCGTTTTCTGAAGATTATTAAACCTTCCAAGCATTGACAGAGTCACAGCTAAGAATGCAATGTCCATAACATTAAATATAGAAATGAAGGTCAGTTTCCCCAAAAATAACAAAAGTCATTCCTAAGTTCAACTTTTACATTAATACTTCTCTATTTAAAGTGCTCTCCTCTGGAAAAAATTGGATTTCTAGTTTATGCTGATTTAAACTCAACTTTTCTGATGCTACCTCCATTCCAATGTTTATTTAGTAGAAAAAATGCAGATAATTTTGGGGAATATTCCAGCAGTGGAAGTTTCCACAGAATGCCAGTTATAGTTGCTAATTAGCACAAATTGGAGACAATTTCATTTTGTTTATGAAATCACTCTAGTATATAAATTATGAAAATTGACAATTTTATCCATATTTTAAACTCTTAGTATTGGATCATGACAATTTTTGAGTGCTTTAGTAATTAAGATGTCCTGTTTCCAGGTCTTTCAATGTAGCATCCTAATGTGCCAGTGTGAACTATAAAATCTTTTTAACATTCAATAATTTACAGCTCAAACTGAATCAGTATGGTAGACTTTTTCCAGATGTTGCAAAAATTGAATCTCAAATATAGAAAAACTCTGTTTCTTTCACTATTTCTTACCATGGTTCCTAAACTTCAGCCAGGCCAACTCACTTATCAGTTGTTCCACTTATTGTTCAGAACATGTTGACACACTGTTTTATAACTGTTGCTTTTATTTAATATATTTGAAAGATAGTCTTATATCCAAGTGTCATGCAAAAGAAAAATATATCAATTCAATTCAGCTGTCTTTCAGAAAATGTAGACATTTAACCAATTTGGCATTTGATAGGCTATTTCCACTGTAGATTAGAAAACTGCAATAAACAATAAATTATTCTTTGAAACTTAAACTCTCAGAGTAATTTAAAAAAAAACACTGTTAAATGACTACAGTGACAACACATATTGATTAATAGTCTCCATTTTATCTTTGAATGAAACTGAAAAGCTCCTTGGAAGAAGTATTGGTTTCTTTGTAGCTACACATATTAATTCTCTCCATTGACAACATAGCTATTACACACCTTAAGGAATACTTACACATAGGATTAAGGTACATGCTTATCTGGCACCATGACCCAGATTGTCTAAGGGAAAATACATGAAATATAGTCAACAAAGTCAGGTTTGTGATTTTCAACAGTTAAGTTATGCCATATATCAGGAACAAAAACAAATATTCCACATAAGGATTTAACATCCAGAATTATTATAGAAGAAAATAAATAATTACAACAAATTTTGGGGCCACTGATATAAAAATGACATATTTATATTTTGAGTGTTAATGCAGATGTGTTGCCATTTCTCATTGACATTTTGATATAAATGAGTATCAAATTATATGGCAGGATGGTATAATTAAAAAAAGAAAAAGAAAAAGGCCTGGGTTCCCATTTCAACTCTACTATATTGTAGCAGTTTGATATTATTGATGAATTCCAAAAAGTAATATTGGATTATGTTTGTATACTGGTCTTTTCCTCTGGGCATATTAGAATGTATTGGATTCAGAGGTTTTACTTTTACTTAATTAATTATGATTAGGGCTTTGATTGTGCCACATCAGTAGGATGTTGAATCCCTGCCCCTTGGTGTGTGGGAACTTACAGATAAAAGATATAGCAAAAGAAGAGAGTTGGAGTTTTGATGCTGGAGTTTTGATCCTAGAGCCCGGGAGGTAAACACACAGGAGAAGCTGATATGTGAGAAAGGAGAGAAGTCTCCATTAAACACAGGCAGAGGCCTGGGGGAGAGAGACAGAGCTGTTCACCTAATATTCTACAGCTGGCCTTGTGGAGAAAGCATCACAGCTGAGCCTAAAGAGAAAGGAGCCCTGAGAAGAGAGGAGCCCAGGAAGCATGACCCCTCACAGACTTTGGCAGCCAATTTTCTCCAACATGTGGCAATAGTCTTTGGTGAAGGAAGTAACTTATGCTTTATGTCCTGGCAACTGTAAGCTTCTACCCTAAATAAATACCCTTTACAATAGCCAACAGATTTCTGGTATTTTGTATCAGCACCCCTTTGGCTGACTAATACATATATTAACTGGTGACTTTGGACAAGTATCTTTTTCTTCTTTAGTTTTACTCTCAGTTTTATCTTCTGTAAAATAAGTGTTACAATAACTATTTCAATACACATTTCTGAATATGAAAAGGAATGCCCTATATATGGAATCTATTGTACAAAACACACAGACAGGGAGTGAAAAATACTGTCCCCTTCTGGAAACCCATCTTATTCTGGGCAATTTCTCATGTTATTTATCATGAACACATTCACATCAACTAGTTTGTCAGGTTCAATTTACATTTCTCTTGTCCTTAGTCTCCATTTTAGACTTTTGTTTCTGGAAGAGGTAGTTGATGGACTATCTTGGGGGATAGGTATTCCAAGCAGGTATCTGGATCCAAATCCTGATTTTAACACTTTCTAGATTTATAAATATAGGCAAATAAACTCTTTGGACCTCACTTTTTTCATCTGTGGCAGTTTGAGATTATTTATGAATTCCAAAAAGATAGATTACGTTTGTAAACTGGTCTTTTTCTCTGGGTGTGATACCCTTTGATTGTATTAGATTCAGCTGAGATTACTTTGATTAAATTATGTTAAGATTAGGGCTTTAATTCAACCACATGAGTAGGGTGACTCAGTTTGAGTCCCCACCCCTTTAGTCAATCAAGGAGACACACAGTAGGAGATACATAGAATAGGATACACCTGTGAAGAGAGAGTTCCACAGACAGAATAGGAGAGGACTTTGATTCTGCAGTCCCGGGAAGAGAGATGAGCCATTTGCCTGACAGTTTATAGCTGACCTTGTGAAAAGAATAAAACAGCTGAGCTTGGAAAGAATTGAGCCTTCCAGCCTACAGCTAAGATTGAAAGAAACTGGGCCCATGGAGCCTTAAGAAGAAAGAGAAAGGCTGAACCCTCACAGACATTAGCAACCATCTTTGGTGAGAAAATACGTCTTATGGTACCTTGAGTTGGAATCTTTAGGGCCTTGTAACTGTAAGATTTTACCACAAATAAATATCCTTTATAAAAGCCAACAGATTTCTGGTACTTTTCATCAACACCCCTTTGGCTAATAATACAGAATTTGGTACGATGATGTGGGATGGTACGTTTGCAATTACCAAAATCCTGGAACAGTTTTATAAATGGGTGTATTAGTCAGCCAAAGGGGTGCTAATGTGAAATACCAAAAATGGGTTGGTCTTTATAAAGGGTATTTATTTGGGGTAGAAGTCCACAGATACCAGGCCATAAAGCGTAAAGTTTCTTCTCTTACCAAAGTCCATTGCCATGTGTTGGGGCAAGACAGCTGCCGAAGTTTGCCAGGGTTCAGGTTTCTTGGGTTCCTCTCTTCCCAGGGCTGCATTTCTCTCCGGCCTTAGCTCCTCTGGTCAGCTCCACAAGGTCAGCTGTAGACTATCAGGAGAACGGCTCACTTCTCTTCTCCTGGGGACTTCTCTCCAACATCAAAACTCCAACATCAAAACTGCTTCTCAAAAAACTGCTGCCTCTGTCCTTTGCCTTGCCTTTTATATTCAATTCCCCCACCCACCAAGGGGTGGGGCTCAACACCCTACTGATATGGCCCAGTCAATGCCTAATCATAACTTAATCATGTCGAGATTAACAGATCAGTTTACAAGCATGATCCAATTATGTTTTTGGAATTCATAATTACATCAAATTGCCAAATGGCTTCAATGGGTAAGGGGTATTTTTTGGAGGAATTGTGAGATGCTTAATGGAAAAGACTTAGATTGCTTTGAAGAGACTGTTGGTAAGAATATGGACACGAAAGAGACTCTTAATTAGGCTTTAGAAGTAAATGATGAAACTATTATTAGAAAGTGGAGGAAAGGTGATCCATGTTTTAAAGTCACAGAGAACTTAGCAAGATTGACCCCTGATGTTGTATGGAAGGCAGAATTTGAAAACTATGAGCTTGAACATTTAGCCAAGGAGATTTTCAAACTAAACATGGAAAATGCAGCCTGGTTTCTCCTTGCAGCTTGTAGCAAAATGTTAGAGGACAGATATAAACTGATAACTGAATTGTTGGGCACAAAGAAAGCAGAAGCTGATTCTGAAAATTGCAAGCTACTGGAAATCAAGCCCTCAAACAATAGTGCTCCATTTGAGGAATTAACTAAACTTAGAAATTGTAAGCCAGAATATCTAGGAAAGACTTGTGGAAAGTGTTACTGTCTGATGGCTTGGACCCCTGCTTCCTACATGCTAAACTAAAAAGCTTTTTGCAAGATCTGTATGAACAAAACCACTGTCAGCCTAGACTAAAAAGGACATGGAGGGAGAGATTGGAAGGGAAAACAGCTTTAAGAGGAAAACCATGGAAGCTGCAGTCTAGAATTAAGACATCTCCTTGGGCCAAAAGAGGAACCCCACTCATGTGTACAGAGATGGTGAGTTTGCCCAGTAGTTGAAGAAAGTGGATGTTCCAGCCTTCTATTCAGGGAGAGTTTTGCCACCTCAGGCTACAGAAAGGGTGGAGCACATTCTACAAGGGTCAGGGAGAGTAAGGTCAACATCCCATAGGTCTGAGAAGGGTGAGTATGTCCCCCATAGATTAAGGAAGGCCAGGTTGCCAACAAATTGGTTTGAGAGGGTAGGCCAGAGATTAAGGGGGATGTTACCTCCACCTCACAATACAAAGGGGGTTGAAACTCTACCCCAGAGATTGGTTAAAGTGTGGCAATCATCCCAACATTCTTAGAGTGTGAGGTCTGGACCTCGGTCATCACCAAATGCTTCATAAGGGTGGAACCAAGAAAATGGCCATTGTGCAAACCTGTGGAAAGGGTAGGCCCACATGAGGCCCCAGGGAGAAGAAACCATTATCTCTCAGACTTTGAAATCCCATGAAATATGCCCTGCAGGTTTTTAGAACTGTAGGGGACCAGTTGCTCATGTTTCCCTTCCAATTTCTCCTTATGGTTATGCAAATGTTTATCCTTTGTCTGTCCCTTTGTATAGTGGAAGCAGATAAATTGTTTTGCAAATTTCCGAGGTCTACAGCTAGATGATGGGACTTTCCTCTAAAACAAACTGTATTTCTAAAATAACTATGATATGATTTTGTACTTAGCATTGTTAATAGAAAGGATTTAAGGTTTTCTTTTAATATTTAATGTCTTTTGGGAATTCAGAGGGTGGAGTGTGGCAGTCTGAGATTATTTACGAATTCCAAAAATTGAGATTATGTTTGTAAACTAGTCTGTTCCTGTGGGCATGATGTCCTTTGACTGTATTAGATTCAGCTGAGATGCCTTTGATTAAATTATGTTAGGATTAGGGCTTTGATTGACCATGTCATTAGGGCATGCAGGGTTGTGTCTCCATCCCCTTGGTGGACTATATAAATGGATGTTCAATCAAGGACAGGAGAAGTAGATACATGGACAAGAACACAGAGGAAGAGAGACAGCTCCATAGATATTGCAGAGGCCCTGGGAAGAGAGATGAGCCATTCACCAGGTAGTTTACACCTTGTAAAGAGAACAGAGCCACTAAGCTTGGAAAGAAATGAGCCATGGGAAGAGAGACGAGTCCTATGCCAGACTATAGCTGAGATTGGAAGAAGCTGGACCCACAGAACTTTAAGAGGGAAGAGAAAGGCTGAACCCTCATAGATGTTGCCTGCCATTTTGCTTCAAGACTTGATGTGATGGTTAGGCTAAAGTATCAACTCAGCCAGGTAATTGTGCCAGTTGTTTGCCCAAGCAAAAAGTGGTCTAATTGTGATAAAAGGACACCTTGGGCACCTAATGTGTCCTGTATGATAGAGATATGTTTATAAAGTTGAGAGAGGTCTACATTAAATTTCAAATAATTATATATATTCTCTTTTGTATGCATTATCATTTCTGCAGTGTGATACTTTAGGCACCATTCCAAGGGCAACTACTGTTTGAAGAGATTTACTTCATGTTGAAGGTATTGACAGTTTGAGGTGTTTGTGTCTTAATTTCCTTAGCTGTCTAATTCCTTACCTGTATAATAATGTTGCAGATCTAATATTTGATATCATCTACCACAGTTCTACTCTCTGGTCTCAGAAAGAATCTCCTGTTCATATGATTGGTCTCAGAAAGCATCTCTGGTCATATGATTGATTAAACATACACAGTTAGCTTTCTTCCATTTGAATATATCTTTGTTTATATACAGCAATCAATAGTAGGCCTAGAAAATTGTTATGACTTACAATAGCACTACAAACTTAGGAGAACAATTTCTGTAAGTTATAAAGCAGACTGGAACCACTAATAAAACTCAATAGATATAGTATCTGAAAACCCATAAAGAAGAGTTAATTTAATTATCATGTGCTTGGAACTCCTTCCTCAAATACCCCCTCAACTGCACCCCCCCAAAAAACACTCTCATAAACATACAGGAATGCAGATTCATCAGTAAAATAATTTTTAAAATGTACTTTATTTCCCCAGAAAGGGCATCCAGTCAGGCTGCAAAAAAATAGCATAAAGGGACATATCCTAGTAAAATCTGAGAATACTAGGAATGCAGAGAAAATTTTAAAGATATATATATACGCACTCATATATATATGTATATGTATGTATACATACCTACAAAGATAAAGGCAGAGAGAGAAAGAGAGAGAGGAAATATGAGAGTTTTAGCTTGGCACAGGAGATGCGTATTCACTGTCAAATGAATCTGAATACTATCGATTGAATTATCACATGGCATGGGGTAGTGTAGACATGCCAAACTCAAGTAAATCTTTCTGGTAGTATCCAGTTATATGTTCAGATTGAGGGTGGGTATATTATGAAGATTTTCATTTGTACAAAAGAAATTGGAATATTTTATTAGTAATAAACAGAGTAGGTATGCACAACATGGGAAATTGTGATAAGTAATCTGGCCAACAAATAAAAAGAGACAAAACAAAGTTGACTCAAAGTTCTAACAAAAAATGCTATTGGGAATATTTGTAAAGATTCATACTTAAAAGTAATGGGTTTCTACCAACTGATGCAATACACTATGCCACATAATGAGTGGGAAGGGGTTAGAATCCCATTCTAGGGAGGCTCGCTATGTTCTCAAACAGAGGGAAGGAAGTCACTTGCGAGCATCAGCGGTGCCTGATAGGGGAGGACAGACCACTGTGTCAAGCCCTCAGTGAAGATATAAGTAACTATGAATCTTATCCTTCAAGGAGTGAAGACTGGTGTTCACCATGGACCTGAAGGGGAGGGAGAGGGAGGAATAAAATAGATGGAACAGGGGGCATTTTGGAGGGGATGGAAGTGTTCTGCATGACCTTGCAATGATGGTTACATGCCATGTTAAATTTTTATCACATTTTATAAAAGTATATGATTCAAATGTAAACCATAATGTGTATCATTGACAATGGTAGTAGCTATGTTTCAATATTTGTGCATCAATTGTAACAAATGTACCATCCACACGTAAAATGTTATTGATGGGGGAAAGGGGAAAAGAGGGAGGATGTTGGGGATATGGGAATCCCCTGTATTATGTTCGTGACTCTACTGTGACCTAAAACTTCTTTGAAGAAAAAATTAAAAATAAAAAACTGTGAGACATTGGGGGAATAAATAGAAGAAAATGTCACTGTGCATACAGGACAACAGTCTTACAGTGATGAAGGGCAAACTGTCACCAAAAAAGTTTTTTTTTCATTAAATATTTTTCATTGTTTTTTAATATCCCAATTTTTAAAAGTATTATTTTATTTTTACTTTTTATTAATTTTTTCTGTATTTTACTTCTTATGTATAAAACTATCATTATTATTTTATTTTCTTATTAATTGTGTCTGGCTATTTTATTGACTTCATTATTGAAGAAGTTTTAGATCACAGAAGTGGTACAACTGTGGCAGGGGAGGATCATTGGTGTGGGATGTCAGTGAAAGAGGACAAGTGGGAGGAAGTTCACCTGGATATACCTATAAGGGCATATAAATATGTTCAAATGTTCATGGGGCATTGCTATGGTGGGTGGAGATTCACACAATAACCAAAAGAATATCAAATTCCCATCTGGGGGAGCTCTGCTACATTCTCTAGTGGAACAACAAGAATGCCCCAAGTACAGGGATAATGACTTGCGAAGGAGGATGGTCCATTGAAGGAGCTTTGATTTTGATGATTGTATTAGTCAGCCAAAGGGGTGCTAAAGTGAAATACCAAAAATAGGTTGGTCTCTATAAAGGGTATTTATTTGGGGTAGAAGTCCACAGATACCAGGCCATAAAGCGTTAAATTTCTTCTCTCACCAAAGTCCATTGCCATGTGTTGAAGCAAGACAGTTGCCAAAGTTTGCCAGGGTTCAGGCTCTTGGGTTCTTCTCTTCCCAGGGCTACATTTCTTTCCGGGCTTAGCTCCTCTGGTTCCTCCACAAGGTCAGCTGTAGACTATCAGGAGAACGGCTCACTTCTCTTCTCCTGGGGCCTTCTCTCCAACATCAAAACTGCTTCTAAAAAACTGCTTCAACTCTGTTCTTGCTATGCCTTTTATATTTGATTCTCCACCCACCAAGGGGTGGGGCTCAATGTCCTACTGACATGGCCCAGTCAATGCCCTAATCATAACTTAATCATGTCCAGATTAACAGATCAGTTTACAAGCATGATCCAATTATATTTTTGGAATGCATAATTACATCAAATTGCCAAATGGGTACAATGACTATGCTTATGACCCTTTGCTCTTGAAATTGAAACTTAGCCCTGTGACATAGGACACCTAAGTGTTACCTACTGGGAGCCTCCTTGTTGCCCAAATGTGGCCTCTCTCTAAGCCAAACTCAGCATATAAAAGCAATAAGTTCCCCCCAGTGTGGGATATGACTCTCAGGGATGAGCCTCCCTGGCACCAAGGGATTGTTGCCAAGTACCGATAAGCAATGCATCTGGTGAAAAAAAAGGTCCTTGACCAAAAGGGGGAAAATATAAAGACAAACGAGTTTGTAAGGCTAAGAGACTTCAAAGTGATTTGGGAGGCCATCCCAGAGGTAGTGCTTATGTATATCTCAACAGGATCTCATTGACAGCAAAATTAGATACTACCCCAAATAGCGAAGCTCCTCAAGGCAATGGAGACATCCAGACACTGTAGTCAGGGCAGGTAGCTCAGGAATTTGACCCTTTGCCAGTGGGCCCTAATCTGGTATTTATGCTCCCCAGTGTGACTGAGTTAGACTCAGCAGTGGTTTCCCAATGCATGACTCTTCTGTCCTTCTATTGGAACCTACAATTAGTCCTACAGTTGGTAGGTGTACATTCAAGAGACTTAAACCTTTGGGCTGTCCATGTCCCAACTGAGCCCTGAATCTCAATGGAGTTGCCACACCTACTCTCCATTTCGATGGACTCAACCAGGATCATTAATGGGGAGGAGATGATGGACAAACAACATACCATGGAACCGAGAGTACCTACAATTGCAAGCAAGAGAGTCCTTTCCATCAGATGTGTGGGATTGAAGCCCCCCTCAATTAATAGTGGAATGGGCACCACCATCACAGTGTCCTCAGGATTGGGAAATGAACTATTGGCTAAAATAAACTTACTAGTATTCTACTATAGACTTATTGTGATTACAGCAATGTAAGAAATACCATTGTTGTGGAGGCAATGACCCATGATGTTCTAGGGTTAGGGAGAGGGAAATACAGGTGTAATGGGGGGCATTTTTGGGACTTGGGAATCATCCTGAATGACATTACAATGACAAATACAGGCCATTATATATCCAGCCATAACCTATAAAGTCGAACGTGAGAAAGTGTAAACTACAATGTAAACTATGATCCATGCTTAGTGGCAATGCTCCAAAATATGTTTATCAATTGCAATGAACATACCACACTGATGAAAGATGTTGCTAATGTGGGAAAATGTGGGAGGTGTGGGGAGCAGGGAATATGGGAATCCCCTGTATATTCTCTGTATAGGCTATTAAAATTGGCTTAGGGACAAATGAATGTTTAACTGAACAAATAAAGTCAAGAAATCCCTACTTCATATTACTCTATTGAATAAATCAAACTTAAATTACAGATGTCAAGCATATATAAATCAACAATAAATCTTTGAAAATACTAGGACAAAGTAGAGGATATTAGTGCATAGCTTTGTTTTTTTTCATAATGGGGGATCCATGCCCAGAAAAGTGGGGTCATACAGTAAAATATTTTCATATTGATAGTATGAAAAATATCAGTATTTTAGAATATCAAGGAACACCAGAACATTAAAGATAAACATACTCTTATAAATATTTGTAATATATCTTGATGCTTATTCTTATCTTTATGGATAAATAAATAAGGAATCAATTAAATAGTAGTTGGGACCCTGACAGACATTGATATATTGATAGATGTAGAAATAAAAATAGCAATAAAGAAATATGGGTATATCAGGAAATCATTTTTTATATCCATTATACATAAAAAGCAGTTACAATTCAATGGGCATACTATAAAGATAGAAAACAAACGACCAAGCCAAATAATAATATCTTCATTTAAAACAAAATACAATTTTCTAATGAAATGAATATTAATTTACAACAATAAAAAGGAAAATGAACATTAAAACAAAAAGTTACTAAGGTAAACATGCACATATTAGATAAGCACACATTTAAATTGTTGACATTATGAAGTTTTGAGAAAATATATAGAAGATTGTTAATGTGAATATAGCTTAAATTAGTTTTTTGAAGGACAATCTGGCATTATCTCTCAAATTCTATGTATGTATTCCTTTGATTGAAATATTCACCTTTGATAAACTATTCTCCAGAAATACTTGTACTAGAAAATACATGTACGAAGTATTGTTTAATAAGGAATAATCTAAATATTCATTACATGGAAATATTAAATTAACTAAAACCTAATTTAAACTGGAATATTAAAATAGTACTACATAGTAATTAGAGATGTGGTTTCATGGGTAGTGACCAGTTCTAGCACTTACAATGGAAACTTGGACAAGTTAATTAATTTCTTCACATCACTGTTTTCCACTCTTAAAAATGGAGATCATATATTAAATATAAAATAAGTAGCTATGTTGATTAAATAAGATAATCCTATAGGCACTGTTGTAGATTGAAACATGCACCCTCCAAAAAACATATTCAAGCCCTAATCCATGTTTGTAAATGGGACATTTGGGGGCTCTTATTATTAGTTAAAGTCTGGCTAAATTGAATCAAATAGGTTCTTAATCCATATTACTGGATGATTTATGAAGAGAGGAAATTTAAACACAGTAAGAAAAATGCTACACAAAGAAGCCAGAGAGGAGTGAGATTTCCATGTGATAGAGCACTAACATCACCAGAATACTACCAACCTTGGGAGAAAGCATGGCCTTGCTGACATTGTAATTTTTAACTTCAAGTCCTAAAAAGCATTAGACAATAAATGCCTGTTAACAACCCACTGTGTGGTATTTGTCATAGCAGCTAAGGCAAGCTAAAACAGGCATTTAGTTCAGTATTAAAGGCTGGAATAGTTATTGCTCCTACTTGTAATACTACAACTCATTATCACTATTATAAGTCTTTTGAAAATTTACAAGCTATATTTTGTGTTAAAAGAATATCTGAAAAAGTATATATAGTAACTCCATTTCGAGAGTAAAAGCCTCCCCTTTCCCTGTCAGGTATGAATAGCTGAAGTACCAAAATAATATGAAAAAAATGACAAAACCAATTTTTCATAATTTGAGAATATCTGATACCTACATGAATTTAAGGAACTTCAAGGCAACAAAAGCAGTGTTATTCAAACTTATTTTAAAAAAACAGATTTTTATCAATTTACATAAATTATAGGAACTCTTCACATAGAACAGCAGAACAATAGACTTTTACTGTCCATCCTTTCTGAGTTCAATTGTTTTGCAGGACATCTTGACAAATGACACAACAAAAATTTTATTTCTGAGATTCTTTGGAATAAAAACACCAATATCTTAAATTTGAAAATCCAAAATTTTCTATTTTACATATCACAAAAATATTTAAGCACAAATCAGTGTGAAAACAGGATTAATAAAAATGTTCTACTACTGTTCCCTAAATAAAGGCCCACAGAATAACAAGAATCTACAAGAGTTCTGTAACTAAGTCATTTTGAGTGTATTATCATTTAAAATATAATCTTAAATGTCACAAAATTGTGCAAACATGCATTTTGGGTGATCTTGATGACTGCTGTGTAATAGGTTACAGCCACCCATTAATAATGTAGTGTTTTTATTCATAATTAAGGTAATATTGTTTTCAAGTAATAATGGAAAATGACAGCATTTAATTTTAATGTGCTGGCTTCCATTAGATTGAGATATATGAATGTTAAAAAGACAACAAGGAAACAGTCAATGTATACTCATATTAAATTCTATTATCATTCATAAAGCCTATATTTCTCTTTTTCACCAATAATTCAAAATTGAGGGCCATTGGATATTAGCTTTCGGAATTGTATGAAGACATGTCTCAGAGATATTTTGGGTTCTGTTGCAGACCATTGCAATAAAGTGAATGCAAGTCACACGAATTATTTATCATTCCAGTATATATAAAAGTTATGTTTAAACTATAATGTGGTTTATTAATTGTATTTTTATATACACAAAAATAATGTACAATATCTTAGTTAGAATGTTTTATTGCTAAAAAATTCTAACCATCATCTGAGCCTATAGTGCATTGCCATTTTTTTTACTAGTACAGAGCCTTGCCTTGATGTAGATGACTGCTACTGATCAGGGTTATGGTTGGTGAAGACTGGGAAAGCTGGGGCATTTTCTTAAAATAGGACAACAGTGAAATCTGACTTATTGATTGAACTTTCCTTTCATGAAAGCATGTGATGCAGAGTAGCATTTTACCAAAAGAACTTCAATCAGAATTGTAGTCAATCCTTTTAAACCCTGCTGCTGCTTTATCAACTAAGTTTATGTAAAATTCTAAAGCCATGTTGTAATTTCAACAATGTTCACAACATCTTCACCATCTCAAGAAACCAATTTCTTTGCCCATCTATAAGAAGCAATTCCTCATCCATAAAGGTTTTAACATGAGATTGCAGCAATTTACTCACATCTTCAGGTTCTGATTCTAATCCTAGTTCTCTTGTTCTTTCCACCACATCTAAAGTTACTTCCTTCAACCCCTCAAAGTCATCTATGAGGTTGGAATCAACTGCTTCCATCCCTATTAATGTTGATATTTTGACCTCTTCCCATGAATCTCAAATGTTCTTAATGTCATCTAGAATGGTGAATGCCTCCCAGAAGATTTCCAATTTACTTTGCCCAGATCCAGAGGAATTGCTGTCTATGGCAGCTATAGCCTTATGAAATGTACTTATTAATAAGACTTGAAAGTTAAAATCACTCCTTGACCCATGGGTTACCCATGAATGTTGTGTTAGCAGGTATGTAAATGTCATTAATCTCATTGCACATCTTCATCAGAGTTCTTGGTGACAAGGTCCATTGTCAATAAGCAGTAATATTTTGACAGGGATCTTTTTCTGAGCAGTACTTACCAACAGCAGGCTTAAAATATTCAGGAAACCACATTGTAAGAAGATATTCTGTCACCCAGGCTTTGTTGTTCCATTTGTAAAGCATGGCAGAGTAGATTTAGAAAAATCTTAAGGGTCCTAGGGTTTTCAGAATGGCAAATGAGTATTGGCTTCAACTTAAATTCACCAGCTGCATTAGCCCCTAACAACAGAATCAGGCTGTCTTTTGAAGCTTTGAAGCCAGGCTTTGACTTCTCTCTAGCTATGAAAGTCCTAGATAGCATCTTTTTCTAATACTAGGTCTTTTCATCTATATTGAAAATCTGTTTAGTTTAGCCATATTCACCTATTATCTTAGCTGGATCTTCTGGGTAACTTACTACAGCTTATACACCAGCATTTGCTGCCTCACTTTGCACTTTTACATTATGGAGTTGATGTCTTTCCTTAAACCTCATAAACCTGCTTCTGCTAGCTTCAAACTTTTCTTCTGCAGCTTGCTCAACTTTCTCAGCCTTCAGAGAATTGAAGAAAATTAGGGTTTTGCTCTAGATTAGGCTTTGGCTTAAAAGAATGTTGTGGCTGGTTTGATCTTCTATCCAGATAATTAAAGTTTTTTTATATATCAGCAATAAGGCTGCTTTGCTATCTTATCATTCACATGTTCACTGGAGTAGCACTTTTCATTTCCTTCAAGAACTTTTCTTTCACATTCACAACTTGGGTATCTGTTTGACACAAGAGGCTTAACTTTCAATATGCTTTCCTCACTAAGCTAAATCATTTCTAGTTTTTTATTTAAAATGAGAGATGTTTAATCTCTTCTTCTCAGCTGAACATTTAATGGCCATTGTGGGGTTATTAATAGGCTTTTTGTTTTCAATTTTGTTGTGACTTAGGAAATAGGGAGGCACAAAGAGAAGGAAAGAGATGGGAAACAGCAGTAGGTGGAGCATTTATCAATTAAATTTGTCCTCTTATATGGGTGGGGTGCATGACATCCTGTATTAGTCAGACAATGGGGCATTGATGTAAAATACCAGAAACTGGTTGGTTTTTATAAAGGGTATTTATTTGGGGTAGAAGATTACAGTCGCAAGGCCATAAAACATAAGTTACTTCCCTCACTAAAGTCTGTTGCCACACCCTGGAGCAAGATGGCTACCAGTCCCCAAGAGGGTTCAGCAACCCTCCTCAGGCTCTGTGGTCCCAGCTTCCTCTGGTCTCAGCTGTAAGCTGGTATAAGGCTCATCTCTTTCCCCAGGGCTCATCTCTTCCTGAGCTCAGCTTCTCTGCCCTCTCCACAAGGTCAGCTGTAGACTATCAGGTTCTCCTCCTGAGGCCTCTGCCATGTATATGAAGCTGTCTCTATTCCTCTGTGTTCTCCTGTGTATTTACTTCCCGGGGCTCCAGCATGAAAATTGCAACTCTTTCCTCTGCCATGTCGTTTTCTCTGTGAGTCCCCGCCCATCAAGGGAGCGGGGACTCAATGTCTTACTGACGTGGCTCAATCAAAGCCCTAATCATAATTTAATCAAATAAAAGTAAAACCTTTGAAGCTAATACAATCTAATATGCCAAGAGGAAAAGACCAGTTTATAAACATAATCCAATATCTATTTTTGGAATTCATAAGCAATATCAAACTGCTACACATCCCAAAACAATTATAAAAGTAACATCAAAGACCAGAGATCACATATCACATACCAGATATAGTAATAATGAACAAGTTTGAAATACTGTGACAATTACCAAAATGTGACACTGAGGCATGAAGTAAGCACAGGGAGTTGGAGAAATGGTGCCCTAAACTTTTTGATGCACAGTTTGCACAAAACTTCAATTTGTAAAAATTGCTATGTCTGTGAATTGCAATAAAACAAAGTAAGCCTATAACAATTTAAAATTTCCATTCAATATCATGAAATGGCATTGTGTGGCTGAAAATATAGTATTTAATGGATAATATGAATTGAACATAGAAAAATCTAATATAAATTTAGCAAATGTGATTCTTAGTTCACAAACTTTATCCACAAATGGGATTATTTTCTGTTCATTCACCTTGAACTTTATTCTGAGACAGGTCCACGTTATTCCATTTTTTTTGTCAGCAAATACCATCTCTGCTATTAGAAGGACACATACATCTATTTTTCTTCCTGGTATGGTATAAACTCTCATCTCATGCTTA
>JAQZBX010009016.1:18989-47014 GCA_029593785.1 Cabassous unicinctus | reverse complement strand
AAAAGATGATTGAGTTTTGTCAGGCTTAATGAGTGGGAGAGTAGATTCAGCAGGGAGCTAGGGCACAGATGCAAGTTGAGATGGTTCTTTAGTCCAGCAGAAAAGCAAGTAAAACCTGAAGTAGACTAAGAGCTGGGCTCATGGGGAAGCCTCCATGCCTCTGGGAGTTTTCGTGAAAGTAAAGAGTACATTCACTGAATGTAAACAGGTGAATATACCTTGGCATTGATAAGGAAAATACACTAATGCTTTTGCAAATCCCCAAATATGCTCTTTCAGTGGTAACATTTAAATTTGATTCACAGAATGCAGTAAAGTCTGATTGAAAAATTAAGTGAACCTCCTTTTGACACTTTGTAAAATAATTTGTTTATGTGATAATGAATAAAGAACAATAAAACTGCAGTGAAATGCAGATGCTAGGCAGTTGCTAGGTTCACTCACCAGTGAATTGTTCCCACATACCAAGCTCATCTTCAACAAGCTGATGGATTCTTGTATGTCTTGGTCCTTTAGGGTTTGCTTGCAAATCCTAATATTAAATACTGATGGACTTTGTTTAATATATTATGGGTGTGTGTAACCATTGGCCAATTTGATGTAATTATGAATTCCAAAAATATAAGTGGATCATGCTTGTAAACTGATCTGTTAATCTGGGCATGATTAGGTTATGATTAGGGCGTTGAGCCCCACCCCTTGGCGGGTGGGGAATTGAATATAAAAGGCCAGGCAAAGGACAGAGCAAGCAGTCTTTTGAGAAGCAGTCTTTGAGAAGCAGTTTTGATGTTGGAAAGAAGGCCCCAGGAGAAGAGAAGCGAACCATTTGCCTGATCGCCTACAGCTGACCTTGTGGAGGAAACAGGAGCTAAGCCCGGAGAGAAACGCAGCCCCGGGAAGAGAGGAACCGAAGAAGCCTGAACCCTGGGCAAATGTCGGCAGCTGTCTTGCTCCAACACGTGACAATGGACTTTGGTGAGGGAAGAAACTTATGCTTTATGGCCTGGTAACTGTGGACTTCTACCACAAATAAATACCCTTTATAAAAACCAACCCATTTTTGATATTTCACATTAGCACCCCTTTGGCTGACTAATACAGTGTGTTTTTAGTTAAAGCAACATTTGAGGTAGTAAATATGTCACCAAATCTTTGCTTTGTTCTTCAACTACTTCAAAAGTTGACTAGAATCTTGGGGTTATTTAACAATCACCTGACAATTAACTCAATAACCATACAAATGCAACTAAGTCCTTTGTAGTCTATACATAAAAATAAAGTAACCTTATCATTAATGTCCCATTTATGAAGCCTTTAACCACTATCTTATGCTGGAGTACCTCAGGTTTCCCCTAAAGTTTTTCCTAATTTATAACTAAATGTTGATAGTGGCTGCAAATGTATTTTGTTCGCATGGTTTTTATAAAATGTTTGAATTAATTGCTAACAATAAAAGCTAAGCGATCTTACCAGAAAACCCAGATTGCCCAACAACATGGGGCACCCATCCTTGCTGGGACTGAGTTGGCAGGGCCTGGCAGACGGCCTCCAGGAGGCCCAGCCTGCATATTGCCCACTTCCCTCTTTTGCATTGCCTGCCTTCCTCCTGTGGGCATTTAACTTTATGATCCATGTAATAGCTTACGATTGGATAAATAAAAATTGTCACCTAGAAATAGAACATGAGGTCTTCTGGAAAATCATGATGTTAAGGGATATTAAGCCATTACTTATAAAAATTCTACTTGTACTCTTTCTTGTGTAAAAAATATTATTTGGATTTCTGGTCTGGGCTATGCAGAATTTGAAGATTCAGCAGGTAATTCCTATACTATATTATCTTCTTTAGTCAGCATCCATTGAGCACCTCTGCAGATTATTTATGCAGATTGGAAAAAATTTCTGCAACTAGGGTATTTATTTGTCTGGTCCTTCTTGTGATCATTCTAGCTTGCTCATTTATTCCTTCATTTGGGCTTATCTATCTTTGCCATGTTCCTGGGGGAACTAGTTCTGCTCTATTTCCTTCTCTTTCCTCCAGTCCATTGTTTTGTGCTCTAATATCTCTATCATCTTTTCTCTCACTCTTTTAGCTTGAAAAATGTACCGCTTAATAATTAAGTGCATGCCTAGAAGAGGGACATAGACCTACAGTCACTATTTCAGTAAAATATACACAGAGCACCGGTATAGCTACTTTAATATATGTCAGGGAATTAAAGTCACTCATTTATTCATTGTCATTCATTCAGCAAGTATGCATTTAGCATTTAATGTGTGCCTGTCATATCTAGAGCCTAAGGATACAATGGTGAACAAAAGAGAACAACATACAGCCACATGCCAGTGTGGATATAGGCACTAAACAAATAGCTTATAATATCATATCAGGCAGTGATAATGGTATGAAGAAAAAGGATGCAATGTAAGGTGATAGAGTCACTGAGTGCTATTCTAAATGGATGAGGCAACTAAGGCCTCTCTGAAGGGGTGAGATTTGAGCAGAGACCTGTATGAAGAGGACTGTGGCAGATTTAAGTTTTTTTTATGAGTTCCAAAAAGAAAAAGATTATGTTCTTAAACTAATCTATTTCTGTGGGTGTGGTATCCTTTGATTGCAGTAGATTCACTTTAGATCACTTGATTATATTGCTATTGATTGGACTATGTCAGTGAGGCATGACTCAGGTTGAGTCTCTGCCCTCTTACTGGAGCTGATATAAAGGAGACAGAAAGATAGGAAAAAGGAGCTCTGTCATTTTTGATCCTGCAAAGTGAAAGGAGGACTCAAGTATTGCTAGTAGCCAAAGCTTAAGCACAAAGCCCCCAAGAGGCTGGGCCCACAGAGTAGCTCAAAGTTGAAGAGACAAACTATTTGCATAGCTCACAGCTGAACTCGGGAAGAAAGCAGAGGAGCCTAGACTGAGAGAGGAAGCTGGGTAAGAGACCAGTCCTATGCGTGGTTGCCCACAGCTGAGCTACAGGAGAGGGTAAATTTTAGAGGGGAAGGCAGAGACCTCGCAGAGATCGGTGGCCATCTTGCTTCACCACATGGCAGGACCTTGAGAAAGCATCTCTGCTGATGCCTTGATTTGAACATTTCACAGCCTTGGAACTATAAGCTTTTACCCCAAATAAATTCCCTTTATAAAAGCCAACACATTTTTGGTACTTTCCTTCAGCAGCCCTTTGGCAAACTAAAACAGGGATTATTCATGTGGATATTTGTTGGAACCTTTCCTGGCTAATGGAACAGCTCTTGCAAAGGCCCTTGGTGCATTCCTGGAAGAATTGGAAAGGCAGCATGGCTGGAAGGGAATAACTGAGGGGGAGAGGTGTTGGAAAGGGTCAGGGTTTGGTTCAGGTAGGCTTTGTAGACCATGGAGTGGGATTTGGGTTTTATTTTAATTGTGATAGGAGGCCATGCATGGAATATTTATTTGTTTAAGATGGGAGGTCCTTGAGCATATGTTTATATGCTGAGGAGAAGAGCCTGTCTTGGAGAGTGCCTGGTCAATGGTGGGTTTGTTCATGAAATCAAGTTCAGGTTCCATATGATTGAGGTGGTAAACAGAGTTAACTCCCCTTGACAACAACTATCACCAGTCCTTCTGCTCTTGCTCTGCCAACTTCCCCAGGCTCCTTCCTCTTTTCCTAACCCCCCACCCCACTTAGCCCCCTTCTGCTGGTGCCTTGTATTCCCTGTAGAGTATAACAAAATTTGAAAGCATTGAATGCAAGCTTGGCGTAGTTTTATGATTTATGATGTACTTGCACCACCCATGTTCATTTGAGTCCTCTGGGAGAACATTGATTCTAGGAACAATGGTCTGCATACTGTTGAATATGTGATCTAACCAATATGAATATCTGAATGTTCACTCAGGGACACATCTGTGCTTATTGAAACTGACGGCAGAAGTCCTGGCTCCTCAGCATTCTGTTCAAAATCCTCCAGGTGCACATTTGGATGAATATGCATTTAGTCAGGTGCATCCATTAGGAGGGATAATTTTGATAGACATACTAATTTGTGATACACCATTGACCAAATGACAAAAACACTCACTTTTCCAGATTCCAAAGTGCCTCAGTAATTACTCAACTATTTGGAATTCTCATTCTCATGTTAAAGACCTTATTACTAAACCTCTTGTTAAAGGACATTCTTTTACCTGTTTGTCTAGGAGAGGGGGTGATCCACCATTGAGTGACTAACTGGAACCCGGTAATAATAAGTGTTCCCCTTTGTCAAAAGTCCATTTTCATCATAAATTAGAATAATTATTATAGCATTGTTTTGTTCCTATGTTTACTTTAAATGTTTTTAACTCAAAGTGAGTTTGCAGCACAACTCAAAACATTACCCCATCTCTTAATTCTCTGTCTTTTGCTCACAATACACTAGGTACAATGGCTTTCTTGTTTCCAGTCTTAGGTTTTGAACTTACTGTTTGTTCTGTCTTGGACATTCTTTCCTGACAGATCCACATGGCTCCATCCTCAATTCCTTAAGGTGTCTGTTCAAATGTCAGCTTATTATTGAGGCCTTACCAGTACCAGGATCTGCCCTATATGCTTCATTAACGGCCAATTCCTGAGGCATCTGGGCTTCAAAGAGAGAAAGAGTTGATTTGCTTGTGCACAGCAAAGGACAGTGACATAAGGGCCCCAAAACCGCCTCCTGAAACTGCAGTAATCCTGATAGTTTTATTATACCCAGACTTAGCAGTTTATGCTAATTAGCAATTGGGGTGGGGCTGGCTCAGGTTCCTTCATTAATAAACATTAAGGGGCTGAACAGGATAGGGGGTGGGTACAAAACTGAGGGGAGTCACAAAGTTATGACAATCACAAGACAATCATCAGAGATCAATGCATCTGGGGATGAGGGGGTTACAGAATGTGAGGGTCAGTTACAAGGTTTTTCTTATGGATTTCAAGCAGAGGAGGGTGGAGTGGTTACCATTTCAATAGAAATGTTCATATACAAGGGTAAGATCCATATGGAAAAATCATCACAATAGCAGAACTTAATTGGAAATGACCATATGCAAAAGTAAGATCTGTCTGGAATAATCATCACAATGGCAGGCATTTTGTTGGAAATGATCATCTATAAAGGGTGAGGTCAGTCTAGCCAGTTTCAGTAATTTCAGATACTAACCTTTGGCTATTTTATAATATACTGGAACTAAAAGGCATCTAGGTGATGATTCAGTAATCATAATTATTTGTTAATTCCTAACCCTGCTTACATTACCTGACTTCCTTTTGTTAAATAAATACCCTGCCTATCTTGAACCAAGGCCCAACACTCATCTCTTTTATTCTGTTATTTTTTTGTATATCATTTACCACCCCTTGGCATACTGTTTATTTAGGTAGCTATTTGTTTATTGCCTGCCCCAGTGGCATGTAAGCTCTATGAGAGCAAGGACTTTGTTTTGATCACTGCCAAGTTTTTAGTTCCTAGAACAGTGCTGAGCACAGAAAAATCATCCAATAAATATCTTTTGAATGAGCAATGATGACTAATGGCTGATGAAGTCAAGTTCAACATCTAGACCCTCTTTAGCAGCACATCCTCACCAACTGAGCAACTTCTCATAGACAAATCAAAAACCCAAGATAAGTAGTCCTTCTAGCTAAGGATTTTGCCAGGCCAGTTTTCTTTGGATATTGGGTTGCTTTATCTTAGGAAAAATGAAAGCCATTGCTAAACTAATGACTTCAGAATTATAATGACTAACAAACTATTTCTTGGAGTGGTTCTCTGTATGAATAGTTGCTCCTCAAAGTGTGCTCCACAGCCTCATGGCATTACCCTGGAGCTTGTTAAAAATGCAGGATCTCAGGCCCCACCCAGATCTACTAAATCATAATCTTCATTCTAACAAGATTCCCCAGGTAATTACTATGCATATTAAAATTTGAGGAAGAGCTCTAAATCATCTTGAACTTTGTCTCTTAACTCAGTTTTGGAAACCATCATCATTAGTAAAGGGGCCATTTAAAATACTTCATAATCAGTTTTCTTTTTTTAAAGTTGAAAATGGATATGGATTTTGAGTAGGTCACATAACTTCTCTGCCCTCAATTTTTTTCTCTCTAGGAGGAGGCAGTTGGTCTAAATGTATTTGTGTGTGTGTATGTTTGGGAGTTAGGGTCATTCTTTCCTGGAGATCTGTGGATATCTTTAGTCCCATTTTCCCCATTTTTTTCCTTGTGCTCTGTGGAGCTATGCATTTCTTAGATGAAGAAATTTACTTTCTAAGGAAAATAGAACACACCAGAAGTCTGGGGTCTTCTATTTGAAGACGGTGAAGGATACCCTGCAGGGGTCCATCTGGGTTCTTGCTCTGAGCAGATGAATTGGAGTCCGCACTAGGATGGTCATGAGAGAAAGCAGGTTTATTAACACCAGCAGAAGGACAGGAGATGGGGGTGTCTCAAATCTGTCTTTCCTGAACCAGGGGAGCAAGAGTTTTTATGGATTAAACAGGGGAAGGTAGCATGGTTACCATCTCCATGGCAACTATACTCAAGGATGAGCCTGGTTTTGAAATAACCATAAACAAGGGTAAGGTCAGTCTTGCGAGTTTCAGTAATTTCAGGAATTAACTTTTGGCTATTCGTAATATACTGGAAAAGTAAGAAGAAATGTCAGTAATCATAATAATTTGTTAATTCTTAACTCAGTTACAGTTTTAGGCTTCAATTTCACTTCAAAACTAGCCAGGCACTCTTGTTTATGAACTAAGCAACTAAAACTATTTTAACATTAGGTTTTGGAGGACAGGACTGCCTCAATCAAGACCCTGATGTTCGCAGAAACCAAGGTGGGGCTGATACTGAGCAAAAGAAGGTTATTTTCTCTTGATGCACCTTTAAAGTGAATTCCTGAGACACAGGGGTTTCAAAGAGAGAAAGAATTTATTTGGTTGTACAAACAAAGGAGCACAGTAACCTAATGGCCCAAAACTGCCTCCTTGAACTGCAGAAATTCTAGTATTTTATAACATTGGGATGCTAATGAATAACTGGGATGGAGCTGGACACAGGTTCCTTCATTAATAAACATTAAGGGGCTGAACAGGATGGGGGTTGGGCACCAAACCAGGGGGAGTCACAAAGTTACAATCCTTATCAGAAATCAAGGTTCTGGAATAGGAAAGTACAGAGTAGAGATTAGTCACAAGGTTTTCCACATGAATATTAAAAAGGAAGGTAGAGTGGTTACCATCACAATAATTACCATACACAAGGGTGAGCCTAATCTAGAGGGTAAGGTCAATCTAGAATCACCATCTCAATAGTAAGGATACACAAGGTTGAGCCTAGGTCTAGAGTAACCATAAACAGGGGTGAGGCCTCTTTAGAATGACCATCACAATAGCAGGTCTGGGCTAAATCCAGCCAGTTTCAGCAATTTCAGATATTAACCTTTTGCTATGTTATAATATAAAGGCATCTATATAATGATTTTGTAATCATAATAATTTGTTAATTCTTAACCCCCGATTACAGGGCTGGATTTAAATTGCTGTGTTTCAACAGCAGTCCAATGCTCTGGATCTAAGAACACTGATGTGTTACTTGTGATTGAAATAAAATAGTTTTTGAGCTCTTACTCTGTGTCAGGAATTATACTATGTGATTTGCATCAAGAATTTATTTAATCCTAACAACAACTTTATGAGATAATAATATGTGTTATTGTTATTCCCATGTAAAATCATGGAAATGGAGACCCGGAAGGTTTAGTGGTTTGCCGAGGTTACACAGTTACTAAGTGGAGAACCTGGGATCCAACACAGAGTCTCTGGCTCCAGGGCCTGACCATTTCACTATTTCTGAGGAAGGATCTTGCAAACTTACAATACCTATTAGAGGGAAATATGGATTAAATGCCTGTAGAAGGCAATTGTAGGCCCTTCAATGGGACTCAATTGAAAGGCAAAGGTAGGAAATGCTAAATTTTGAGCTGAGTGATCAAGGTTTATTTATTCCTTTGAGACTCATCATTTTAACCTTTTGTTAGGTGAAGCTGCCTATGTGATTTTACAATGCAAAAAGTGTACTGAATGATTAATGAGCTGTATTTACTATTCACTGTAACTACTAAAAAGTAGAATAACTCAAGATTGTTAAATTTGCTCTCAAACCACCTTCAGGCAATCATTAGCATGCAAGAAGAGGCAGCACAAATGCAATTCCACAACTACTTGGTGAGGGGAAGAAGAGTGTGAGAAGGAACCCACAATGTGTGTTTAACATACCTCCTGTGTGCTAAGCCTGTGCTGGGTAAATTACATTATTTTATTTAATTTTCATAACATCCAAATGAGGTAGGATTGTTTTCTCCAATTTACAAAAGAGGATAACCAAGGCTTGGAGCTTTTAAGCATTTGCTCTGGGTCTTAAAGTTACTAAATGATTCAAACCAGGTTTTCCTGACTGTAAAGCTCAGCTTCTTCCTAATTTAGCACTTTCGAGAAAAACTGAGAGGTGCAAATGGTGATGTTTAAAACATTAGAGAAATGGTTTTCAGGTTGACATATTTATTTTAAAAATAGACATTTCCTCATCCTAGATCAAATGATGCTGTTCTCAGGGCCTCCCAGCTCAGATTAGGTGACAACAGTTATAGCCATAAATGAAAAAAAATAGATGAGTGGTTTCCAAAGACATTGCTGAATGTCTAACTAAAACCAAGAGCAGTAAAAAATTGGTTTATCTGTAGTCAGACACTATCCATTGCACTTCCAGTCCTGGTAAATTATCCATTTTGTTCACTTTATTTGAGGGAGGGGTTGGCTTTCCTTAGAGGTAGTTGAAGTTATAAATAAATACATGTATCTTTAGCTACCTCCCCAGCATTGTACTCCACGGCTGGTGTGCATTGATCTATGCTGTAAACACACTCGGCAGGAAATCCACCCCAGATCTTCATTCTAGTGATTTGCTTCATTGAATGCACTTGCCCTAATGCTGGTGCATTCTCCAAATTAAAAACCCATGCTGATTTTACCTGTCCTTGTTCTCAGCTCCTACCAAGACATAAGAGAGCTTGATCCAAATAGGTCAGCCCAGCCATCCCCTATGAGGTGGAATTTCTTGACATATTTCCAGGCAGGCTGAAGGTAAAGTCTGTGAAGAGGAGAATCTTTCTACTTAAAAATGCACCGTGTTTTTCATTCTCCAAAAGGGAGGCAGCTGGGCCTCTCAGTCGTCGTTGGAGGCATGCTGGCTTTCTGCATTTCACAAAGTGGCTTTAATGAGGCAGCAGCCCCAGAAATTGCCAGGGAACCAGTGGATTGAATGTCCTTCTCCTATTCCCAGTTTGGTTTCTCCCCTTTAAAATTAAGGACTTCCTGGAAATCCCAAAAACAACCCATTCTTATGATGTATCTTCACATGGTCTTTTTTTACACAGAAATCTTAAAAACCAGTAATTTTTGAATTTGAGACTATCAGAGCTTACAGAGTGATCATTCTGATTTAAATAACCCTTTGCTGAGGCTCGTGCAGTATGAAGAGGAGGCCAGGCCTGTCTGCAGTGGCTTTCTCTGTGCTGGCTTCTGAAAATCCTCCCAGTTATTCTCTAGCGACAGTATTTTTCAGCTTCCTGAGGCAGCCAGCAAAACTGATGTAAAAGGATTTGTCATTTTGATTCTAGTCGAAATGAAGCATTTTGTACAGTACATGAAAAAATATAGAAGTCTTTTCAGTGGATGAACAGCCTATTATCCATAGCAAAACTGCGGTGTTTTATGTCTGTCTGAGAATTACTGATTACAGCGACAGTTCAGGCAGGAAACAACTAAGCTGCTGCTGAATCGTCGTGGCCTGGAAATGGATGGGAGCTTTATTTATTTTAAGCACTTTCAATTGGTGCCATGGTCTCCATTTTCTAAAGTACAGATGAACTCTTTGGTTGGAAATCCTGAGGGTAAAAGTCAGCTACATAAATGGAGAGCCATTCTCTGACTGGTTGGTCAGTTTTAGGGTTGGAGGGGAATGATGGATAGCTGATTCATTCCACTAGTGACAAAGCCTGCCTGTTTAAAGCTATTTACTTTCAATCCATCAGCATTTCCCAGCTGTGTCTCTGAGGACCAATTTGAGAGGAAGATCAGGACCTTTTATGGCTAATAACATCTTGTTTTGGGCAAGAACACAAAATAATCTTTGGTATTCAGACATCATGAGCACCAAGGCTCCAGCTTGCCTTTTCTGCTCATTACAGCTTCTGTGCCTTGGTTTTATAAAAACCCTGTCTCCAGGAGGGGAAAACATGTAATCTGCAAAAGAGTTGTTTGATGTTTTGAGGAATTAGTAGTAATCATAATCACACCAAGCATTTTTTGTTCTTATACCAGGGCTGGCTTCAGGGAATGTGACCTGGGCAGTCACCCAGGGTGGGTGCTCTGGAGTGTTCTACGCCTGGCTTACTGCTCTGCTTTCACTGTCTTGACATTCTTAATCATTTTGCAATAGGTTCCACAAATTCTGTAGCCAGTCCTGTTGAGGCTTAACAAATGGATGAAGTAGGGACTTGGATCAAATGTTTCTGCCCCACTTACTAGCTGTGTGACCTTGGGCAAGTAACCTGACTTCCGTGAGCCTTAGTGTAATTACGTGTAAAATGGGAATGATAGTAGCATCTAACCGGCAGAGTGGTTGTGAGGATTAAATTAGACAGTGCATAGAAAACACCTAGCATAATGCCTAGCAACATGAAGCACTCAGCTATAATTTTAATCTTTTCCTGATTTTCTGCATCATTTTATTATGGAAATTTTCAAACTTACCGAAAAGTTGAAAGACTTTTACGGCAGACACCCATATCCATGTTCCAGATATTCCCTTTAGCATTTTACAATGCTTGCTTTATCATAAATCTATCCATCTAGACATCTCTCTATCCATCCATTAATCCAAATTATTTTCTGATACAATTAAAAGTAAATTACAGGGGAGAGCGGTTGAGCTCCTGATTCCCACATAAGAGTTCCTGGGTTTGGTTCCTGGTGCCTCCTAAGGAAAACAGAAACAAACAACAAGCCAAAATAAATGTAAAAACTAACTCGGGGGGGCAGATGTGGCTCAAATGGTTGGGCATCCATCTCCCATACGGAGGGACCTGGGTTCGATCCCCGGGACCTCCCAGTAAAAATAAAGAAAAATATAGAAGGCGCGTGGGCCACCAGGCCCTGTGCGCAGGTGTGCTGTCAGGCCCCGTGAGTGAGTGAGCCCCCAAGGCCCCATGCGCAGGTGTGCCATCAGGCCCTGCCGAGCACGCAGCAAGATGACGTAACAGGAGAGTGACACAAGGGAGAGCCAAGATGAGACACACTGAAAAACCAAGAAATAAGGTGGCACAGGCAGTAGGACACCTTTCTCCCACATCGGAGGTTCCCAGAATCTAATCCCGGTGAAGACAGGAGGAGAAGGATGAGAAGAGAGGGCAGGAAACAGACACAGAGAATTGCCCAGTGAATGGACACAAAAACAGCCAAAAGGGGGTATGTGTGTGTGCGTGTGTGTAAAAATGGATAAAAGTAAAATAAATAAATAAATAAATCTTTAAAACAACAAAAAACAACTCAGGGGAGCTGATGTGGCTCAGTGGTTGAGTGCAGGCTTCCCACATACAAGATCCCGGGTTCATTCCCTGGCCCAGTACCTTAAAAGAAAAAAAAAAAAACTTTAAAAAAAGATTGTTTGTAAATCTTTGGGAATGAATAGAAATGGTGAAAGCATATCATAGCATTTGTAACCAGCAGAGCTATTATATGGATATGACAATTGTTGAAAAGGTAAGTCTAAGATCATGTATATTACTAGAAGGAAAGCTGAAAAATGCAACATGGGACTATATAACAGTGAAATTTCATGTCAAATATGACTTTGGGTGATATTGCAAATATAAGACTGTTTTTACAAACTATAAATACAAATAAACTAGAGCAATGAAAACAGAGTAGCAGCTTTGTATGGCAGGGGAATCATAGAGAGATTGAGAGGTGATGGGTTTTTGTTATTTATTATTATTGGAATAATGAAAATTCTCTAAAAATGAAGTGATGAATGTACAACTATATGATTATACTGAATACCATTGATTGTATATACTTGGATGGATTTATGCTTAATTAATATGTAGCAATAAAATTGATTTGTTAAAAAAAAAAGTAATTTACAAACATGGGTTCACATCCCCTAAATACTTGAGCATGCAAATCATTAACTAGAGTTTAGTATTTGTTTACATTTTTTCTTTTGAGGTCATACTTATATATAATGAAATGCCAAAATATTAAGTGTATATCAACTGAATTTTGACAGATGCATGTATTTGTTTAACCCAAATCTCTATTAAGTTATAGACATTATCATCATTACAGAAAACTCTCTCATGCTCCTTCCCAGTCAATATCCTCTTCCATGCCCACTTCCAGAGGCAAACACTGTTCTGGTTTTGTTGTTATTGTTTTGTATCTTACATCGTTTTTTGTGTGTGTGCTCACATATATACAGCATAAAATTTCCCTCAAATGGAAAGTATATATTCAAGCATATAATTCTGTGTATTAATTACATTTACAATATTGTGCTGTCATCACCACCACCCATTACCAAATCTTTTGTATATATACCTAGGATTTCTTTATATATTCTGGATATTAAACTCTCATCAGATACATGGTTTTCAAATATTTCTCCCTTTCTATAGGTTATCCTTTCACTTTCTTGATAATGTTCTTTGATGCACAAAAGTTTTTAGTTTTGATGAAGTCCAATGTATCTAATTTTTCTTTTGTTGCTTGTGCTTTTGGTGTAAAGTTTAAGAATCCATTGCCTATGACCCAGAAGATATTTCTGTTTTCTTCTAAGATTGGTACAGTTTTAACTCTTATATTTAGGTCATTGATCAAATTTGAGTTAATTTTTTGTGTATGGTATGAGGTAGGGGTCTACTTTCATTCTTTTGCATGTAGATATCCAGTTTTCCCAGCATTGTTTGTTGAGGAGACAATTATTTCCCCATTGAGTGGACTTGACACTCTAGTCAAAAAGCATTTGGCCACAGGTTTGTGGGTTTATTTCTGAACTCTCAATTCTATTCCATTTTTTCTGCATATCTGTCCTTGTGCGAGGACCACACTGTTTTGATTACTGAAGCTTTGTAATAAGTTTTGAAATTGGGAAGTATGAGTTCTCCAACACTATTCTTTTTCCAGTTGTTTTTGGCTGTTCAGGGCACCTTGCCCTTCCATATGAATTTGATGATTGGCTTTCCATTTCTGCAAAGAAGTCTATTGGAATTTTGATTGGGAGTGCATTCAATCTATAAATTACTTTGGGTAATAATGACATCTTGCCATATTAAGTCTTCTAATCCATGAACATAGGATATCTTTCCATTTTTTTAGGATTTCTTAAATTTCTTTCAGCAATATTTTGTAGTTTTCCATGTACAAGTCCTTTATATCATTTATTAAATTTAGTTCTAGGTATTTTATTCTTTTAGTTGCTATTGAAGAGCATTGGTGAAAGTGGGCATCCTTGTTTTGTTCTTGATCTTAGGGGGAAAATATTCAGTCTTTCACCATGAAGTACAATGTTAGCTGTGGGTTTTCCATGTATGCCTTTTATCATGTTAGGAAACTTCTCTTCTATTCCTAGGTTCTTGAGTGTTTTTATCAAGGAAGGGTGCTGTATTTTTTCAAATGCCTTTTCTTTGTCAATTGAGGTATCATGTATTTTTTCCCCCCTTCTTTCTATTAAGGTGGTATATTACATTGATTGCTTTTTAAAAATAGAACCATTCTTGCATACCTGGAATAAAGCCCACTTTGCATGGGGTATAATTCTTTTAATGTGCTGTTGGGTTTGGTTTGCTAGTATTTTGTTGAGGATTTTTGTATTATTATGTTCATAGGAAACATTGGTCTGTAATTTTCTTTTCTTGTAGCATCTTTATCTGGCTTCTTGCAGCCAGCATGTTTTTAAGATTCATCCATGTTGGTGCTTGTCAGGAGTGTATTTCTTTTATTGCTGAAAAATTCCATTTTATGACTATACCACAGTTTGTTTATCCATTCTGCTGTTAATGGACAAATGGGCTATTTCCAGGTTTTAGCTATTGTGAATAAGGTAGCTATAAACATTCCTGTACAAGTCTTTTTTTAGAATTTCTGGGACATAGAGTAAGTGTGTATTTAGTTTTATATGAAACTGCCATAGACTAAATGCTTATCAATTAGCTCTCCAAATAGAAGAAATGGGAGGAGGTGAAGGAGGAAGACAAAAAGAAGAAACTCTAAATTTCCAGCTTTTATGGTACAAATGTTCTCATATTTCAAGCTATCAATATGAAGTCATTGAAGGCTGAGATGGGAAGAGATGTGCACAATTGGCTCTTGTGATCCAGTGCAAGCCAGCTTCTGTTCACTACTAATTGTATCATTTTATATTCCCACTAACAATGTGTGAAAGTTTCAGTCACTCCACATTCTTGCCAACATTTGGTGTTTTTCGTTTTTTTAGTCTTAGTCCTATCACTTTGTAGTTTTTAATTTGCATTTCTCTAATGACTCATGATGTCAAGCAGTTTTACATGTGCTTGGGGAGCAAGGTGCTACAATGGTGCATTGAGGGCACAATGGTTCAGGGCACACCAAAAACTTTCAGCAAATGATTCCTTTATTAGTTACCCAGAATAAAGAGTATAGGAAAAGCAAAAAATCTCCTTGTCACTTACATAGCACAAAGAGTTCAAAAGAGCAGGGGAAGAAGTCCCATCACAGCTAGTCTCCCACGGTGGCCAAAAACTGCTCCAGACTGGGGTTCATAGATGGCTGCTCTGCATGTTCCACTTCATGCTGGAGGAAAGAGACAAATCTACACTGTCTGAGTGTGTTTTTTAATCCACCTCTGGGGCATAAAGCCCTGCCATTGAGAATTCTGTTCTGATAAGCATCTGAGGCTGCTTGTCCTTGGTTTCTGGGTTTAAGTTCTGGGTGGGTCTTTTCATTAGACTTTAACATCTTCTCCAGGTTGTGGAATGGTACACAAAAGAAAAGGAGGTGGAGGTAGTAGAAGGCCAGAGGATGGCTCCTTAGCATGTGTTTCTGACTTCCCCAGAGAAGGAGGTGGGAATAGGTGAGGGCTGAGTGATGGCCACACAACAGGTGTCTATGCTTTCCCTAACAGTGCTTATTGGCCATTCATATAACTTTTTTAGTGAAGGAGCTGTTTAAATCTTTTCCCAAATTTTTATTGAGAAGACACATCTAAGAAGCATTTGTGTGCCTCTAAGTCCTGAAGATATTCTCCTACATTTTCTTCTAAAGCTTCATTTTTTAACCTTTATGAATAGGTCTGATTTTAATTAGGGATAATCTTAATTTAAAATGAATTTTTTTTTATTTGGTGTTGTGTAGGGGTCAAAGTTCACTTTTCCCAGATGGACATCCAGCTATTGCAGCTCCATTTGTTGTGACTTTACATTCCCATTCGATTGCCTTAGTCAAAAATTTAATGAATGTTTCTGTTTCTTAGCTCTCTATTCTAGTTCATTGATCTATTTGTTGATCCTGATGCCAGTACCACATTATCTTGATTACTGTAGCTTTATAGTTAGTCTTGAAGTCAGGTAGTGTAGGCCCTCTAACTTTGTTCTTCTTATCAACATTGCTTTGGATAGTCCAAGTCCTTTGCATTTCTGTTTTTAAAAATTATTTCATATTTGCTATATTTTCCACCAATTTTGATCTCAGAATATGCAAATAATTTTTCTACAATAACCTGTCTACTTTTGGGAGTTATAAATTCCTTTTGAGCATTTAGCATATTTCAAGTATTTTATAAATACCAAGCACCCAAACAGCAATTCTCCCAATATTGTAGTAAAATTTTGTCATTATTAGTTTATCTCACACAAAGTGTAAATTGGAGTTAATTGATAAATCCCATATGGCTAGTTGGTGAGATAGAAATCAGTTTTTCTGCCATTAGAAACAGTGATCTGTTAGATCATGTTGCCTAAAGCAAACAGTGTCAGTTCTCAATACAAAGGTGCTAGATTTTGTAGTTGGTTTTGCCATGAGGAAAAAACTTAAAACTATTTCTGAAGAATAAATATGTACCAACAATTATTGACTTTTGTCAGTGATTTTTTTTTTTAAGATTTTATTTATTTATTTACCGCCCCACCCCTGCCCTTGTTGTTTTGTGCTCACTGCTCTCTGTGTGTTCTTCTGTGTCTGCTTGTCTTCTCTTTAGGTGGTACTGGGAACCGATCCTGGAACCTTTTGGAGTGGGAGAGAGGTGCTCAAGCTCTTGAGCCACCTCAGCTCCCTAGTCTGCTGTGTGTCTTATTGTCTCTCCTCTGTGTCTCTTTTTGTTGCATCATTTTGCTGTGCCAGCTCTCCATGCAGGCCAGCTCTCCTGCTCGGGCCAGCTCACCTTTCACCAGGAGGCCCCGAGAATTGAACCCTGGGCCTCCTATAGATGGGAGCCCAATCGCTTGAGCCACATCTGTTTCCTGTCAGTGATCTTTGTTGCCTTATTTAACTTGTATCTTACATTGGAAAGAATTTAGCGGATTATTCCAAACCTGATCTCCATTCCAAATTCCATCCCCATTTAATGTTGGAATCTCTTCTGAAAAACATTAGAGCTTAAGGGAACCAACTAATCACATCCCTCTCCCTTCTAAATTCTGACCCACTTGAGAAATATTTTTAGAATTTAGATAAGAATCTAACATTGGCTCTAATGCCAGCAAAGTTGGTTTGGGATCATGTGGTCTAAGTGGATTCCTTCCTGTTTCTTATCTCCTAGATTGAGCTCTGCCATCCAGATGCAGACTATACAGTTGGACCTGTCCTGGTGCATATCCCACAAAGAGGAGGCAAAAATGGGGATGAGGATGGATATGATCCTTTTGTAGGCAGTTCTGAAAGTGAGAGTCTAGAAAGAGCCTGGGCTAAACAAGAGCATCAATCTCTTCCCCTTCCATGGGGAGAAGTATATGAGGAGAAAAGAAAGCAAAACAGAAGGTTTTCTCTTCATAGAAGAGACATAGGCCCAAGGTAGGAATGTTGGAGGAACAATCTCTGCTTGACCCTTTCAGTCTTGGGGAACTTATCTCCTTCACAGAAAGCCTACTTTATTTTTAAACATCTTATGGTAAATTTCTTCCTTATTTTCAGTTGAAGCTACGTCTTTAAAGTTCTACCTTTTGTTCCTAGTTCTGTTCTACTAATTCTATGAGAAAATTCTACATAATGTTTCAGTAGACTTTAAGAACTTAAACATGTTTGTTGTTATTCCTTTACTCCTTGGCCTAAATGTATGCCAAGGTTCTCAAATGTACGCCTTATGTTCTCACCTGCCCAGCATCCATTCTCTCCTGGTAACAGTCTTCCACTTTTTCTGTAGGGAAATCCTCTTTCCTGTCTGAGACATGTGATTGAGTGGGATTGAACAATGAGTCCTCCCTGCCCCCCTTGTCCCTGCTCCAGGAGTGGGTCCTTGGTTCCATGACCAGTCTATGGACTTGAAATCACTAAAGTCAAGAAAAGGCAAGAAATAGGTACACGCCTAAAATATACATTCCTCTGGAATATTGCAATATCAGAGCATTACTGGTTTTCCAAATATTTTATTGAATGCCAAGCTTAATATCTAGTCAGTTTTCAGGAAGAATTAGACACTAGCTAAATATTTCTTCAGTTCAATCGACTTGTTATCATTGGAGTGACCTCTAGAATGGTAGGAGAGATATTCCCTGGCAGTTTATATCTGGATCCTCTGCTCCTTGATTGCACATAGATTGTTATGAATATGTAGATAAAGCCCTTTCTGCTGGCTATGATTGCCTCAGTGAAGCGGAATTATTTTACTCCATAGAATAAAATGAAGCAATCTATACTTTCCTTTGGATTCCTACAAATTACAATGAATTACGAAGTTTTTTTATTTTGCCCTCCATATTTTCCATAATTAAGAATGAAATTTTATTTAGTGAACTGTACTGGCGACTTAACGTTTCTGCCTTTCCCAAGGTAATTGTTACTTAGAGCTAGTTCTTTATTGCTCTGCATTTAAAGGTTTATTTTTCTTTTGTTGTGATTTCTTGGCTTTGCTTCTCACAGAGCTGACAAATTAATAGACATCAGGTACTAAAAGTATTTGCAATTAAAGAAAAATGGTGATAAAGTTTACCTGTTCCAAGAAAGCTTTTCTTGGAAAAAAAAAAAAAAGCTTAAATCAATGCACATTGTGTATAGATTGTTCTCTTGCCTTCTACAATTAGTTATTAAATATTTTCTGCTAATTTAAGTTAAATAATAATTTAAAATGTTAAACTTTAGCTTTACTACATTTCCTTAATTGTTTTCAATAGTCTCTGATTTAAGCAAAGAGAGACAGAAATAATTACATCTATTTTAGCCCCCATCCCATTCATTTATTCAACAAATATTTATTGACTACTACCATGTGCTAGCAGCTCAGAACATAAAGATGCAATGCTATGGACTCTCCCCTGGAGGGGTCACATTCTAGTAGAGAGAGAGAGAGAGAGAGAGAGAGGTAATTGTTAAACAATGTGATTAGTTCAACAGAGGACAGTTAGAAGTACAGGGGAGGCTGTAATTACTTCCATCTTTGAATGATGGGATGGGTAGCCTTTAGGAAAGAGATGTGTTAAAGGATGAATAGGTGTTCTTCCTGAAATCAAGTGAGAAAAAGGTATTTCAGGTAGAGAAGCTTATACAAAGCAAGGCATTGTCAAACAATTTCTCATTTGGGAGCTAAAAGCAGTTTGGATTTTCTAGAATATAAGGTATGAGGTGGGAGTTCTGGAAGTCTAGGCTAGTCATGAAAGAACCTGTGTTCTCTGCTAAGCATTTGCATTTTATCCTTGAGGATAAATGACTTTAAAGCAGGGGAGTGGCAAATTAACTTTATACTTTGTGAGGATGGTTATGGAAGTAATCTAAGCTACTTGCTAACTTTAATGGACCATGTAGACAACAGCCTACTATTTATAATAATTTGGGTCTAGGAAAACATAAATAATTGAAATCCTTAGATGAAAATTGTTTGGCATAATAAAATTATTAATGGGCCAACTGGGTCCCATTCCATTGTTACTAACTACATTTGACTTTGGAAAAGTCATTTGACTTCCCTTGTTCTTGGTTTCCTTCTATTTCCTCATCTGACCAATGAGGAAGTCAGACAAATTCTCTGAAATCACTACAGTGCTAATATTTTATGGGTGTCCCTCAGTGGATTCAAGTTTCTTCCTTACCATATCTTTTAAAAGAGCTTACATGGCAAACAGGGTTGTCTCCTGTCCTGTCTTGTCAATGGAGTATAGATCATGTTATATTCCCTAGAAATAGGATAGTTTACTTTGATTTATAGAAGATTGCTGGGCATCTTTCAGGGACTCCCTCTGATACTATTTATACTGGGTAATATTGAAATTTCATATCTGGATTCCAACTGAAAATTTTAAAATCTGAGAAGATTTAAAATAGAAATCATATTTTATTTATCTTTGTATCTCTATTATTCTGTGGTAGATTTTCTTTCTAAAGAAATAACTGGCAGAAATCTTTTTTAGGCAGTTTTAACTGGTTTTCTCCATGCTTTTCACATTTCCAGTGTGTCTACTTTTCTATTTTCTCTTAGTGTGAAGAATTATCTTTTATTTATCTCAATGGCTATAGACTCAGAAGAAAAGTAGGTCAGTGAAATAAGTGTTCTGTGTTACTAGAACAGACTGAAGAGCAGGCTTTTAAAAAATATATAACTTTGTTTTAATTGAAATATGTTATTCATACATGAACATCGTAAACAATATGTGTGTAGTATAAGTTGTGAACTCAAAAAACAAACATGCATATCATCAAACAGGGCCCCCGTACATCACCCTCCCACCAACACCCTGCATTGTTGTGAAACAATTGTTACAAACTATGAAAGAGCATTGTCGAAACATTACTGCTAACTATAGCCAATATCTTATATTTGCTGTATTTTTCCCCAACTCACTCAGTTAATGACACAGTATTAGTATTATATACTTGTAATAGTTCATGAGAAAATGTTCTCATACTTGTTCTGTTAACCACAGTCCATCTTCCCCCACAGGATTCATTGTGTCATACAGTCTGGTGCAGGCATCTTGATGTAATGGTCTTCATTCAAAGTCAATATGGTGTCAAAACAGTTGTTCCTAAGTAAAGGAGTTAACCAATGCAAATGACCTCAGAGAATCAAATACTTGGAGATTTTATCCTGTGCAGTAGAGTTTGTTATAATCCAGTTCATTGATTCATCGACTGGGATATATCTATCTTCTGACCTTTATGATACCAGTTTTGATGTAACATATTTGACTTATGATGTAAGTGACATTTCTGCTGTTCAGCACCAAAGCAAAAGAGAGATGATGTACTGTATGAAGGCTGAGGCCCTAGAAAGAGTCTTAGAACATAAATCCATTTTTAAGTGACCATAGTGGTAAAAGGATTACAAAATTTTCTATAGCAGTTATGTTATTTTTTGAAAATGTGGTTGTGGCAGTTTGATGTTATTTATGAATTCCAAAAAGAGATATAGATTATGTTTGTAAACTGGTCTGTTCCTCTGGGCATGATACCCTTTGATTAATTTAAATTCAAAGGTTTTTCATTTGCTAGATTATGTTAAGATTAGGGTTTTGATTTGATCATGTCATTAGGGTGTGCAGGGGTGAGTCCCTGCCCCCTTGGTGGGCTATATAAACAGATGATCAATCAAGAAGAAACACACAGAAGTAGATACACAAAGAAGAACACAGAGGAAGAGAGATGGCTCCATAGACACAGCAGAGGCCCCGGGAAGAGAGAGCTGAGCAATGTGCTTGATAGTTTATAGCTGACCTTGTGAAGAGAACAGAGAAGCTGAGCCTGGAAAGAAACGAGCCCCAGGAAGAGAGACGAGCCCTATGCCAACCTACAGCTGAGATCAGAAGAATCTGGACCCATGGAGCCTTAAGAGGGAAGAGGAAGGCTGAACCCTCGTAGATGTCGCCCGCCATCTTGCTTCAATATGTGGCAGATGATTTTGGTAAGGAAGTAACCTTGAGTTGGACTCTTTAGGGCCTTGTAACTGTAAGCTTTTACCCCAAATAAATAATCTCTATAAAAGCCTACAGATTTCTGGTACTTTGCATCAGCACCCCTTTTGCCTGGCTAATACAGTGGTTGATTGAACTTTCTTTGGTCTTGACTTTAATGTACCTAGAAAATTGTACTATTGGGAAATTTACATTCAATATCCTTCACTGTTAATTTCAGAAAGTTTACTTAAGGCTTAAAGAAAGAAAAAACAACCACAACTTCTCTCTTTCTCTTCTTGCAGATTTTCATAGTTTACATATGATTTGCATAATTTAATGTCAAACTGAAAAGAATCTTCTTCAATCTTTGCAACTTTCTTGCCAGTGTGTTTTAATCAGTATTTTTTTCCTCTAAATAACTCAAACTGTTTCTTGATTACAGTTACTTGCTATTTAGTTTCTATGATAAAATACCTATAGTTGTAGGAAATCCAATCTTTACTTTGCCAAATAGCATTCTTTTTATCTGTGCCTGTTTCAATGGAGTGACTGGTATCTTCATTTTCTCTGGCTTTTGGATGTATAACTGCTGCATAAAGACATAGGTGATTGGGTTTATTCATGTAGAAGAGTAATAAATGACATCCATTTTGGGAAAACATGTACTGTATCTTACAATCATGAGGCATTAGAATATGGCAGTTAAGATGATGGGCACTAGAGTCACAAGACTGGATGTGAACTCCAAGGCTGCTATTTATTGGTTATGTAAGCTTGGATAATTACTTAAACTCTCTTTGCCTCAGTACACATAAGAAGTTCTATCTCATAGAGTTTTCTTGTGAGGACTAAATGACAGTATTAAAAAATATTAGTTATTATCATTATTCAGGTTCTTCACTCATTGCTTATCGACTTGGTACCAGTGAGGATAGGACAAGTGAACCTGAAAAGTCTAAATTTTTTAATGTTATGAAGGGCTCTACACAGTTAAATGCAAATATATAAAGCTGAACTGCCTTTGAATTAATCTCCTATTTTGTCATTTAAAAACAAACAAAAAATCGCCTACCCAATATTCCATTAAAAAGCCCTAGAAACAATTTAAATTTTTAAGTGTCTCAAAAATGCCTAAAGGAAGGAACGTTAAACACACACATACATACACAAAACAGAGCAGAGTGTATAAAAATCTTTCCCCATCTCTCTCTTGTTCAATATCATATTTTAAAAGTAAATGAAATAATGATGACTTTATGAGCAATAGCATCTTAGATCCAATGAAATAGAATATCTACTTCCCATGGCTTAGCAATTTCTCCAAAAACTTCTTTCCTCAAGAATTCCTCCACAAAACAATCTGCGTTGGTTCTTTTTCTCTCCCGCAGTCTTTCTTGCCTTTCTGGAACTCCTCTCCTCTCCTATCCTGCGTCAGTCATGCTAGCAGTTAGGACTTCTGTTCTCCAATCTACCCTGTACCTTAAATCAGTGCAACAAAAGACCCAGGCCTAGTAGCTATGCTAGGCACAAAGACCCATTTCTCTTGCAAGGCAAAAGAGAGGAAAAGGTTATGATAACATTTGTTAGCCATCACCAATGGAAGGTATATACCCACTCCACCTTAATTTACTATTAATGGACGGTGTGACTCAATCTTAGAGTTCTGAGATTTCTTTTGGAATTGAAAGTGGCTTATGGTTTTCTGGAATTTTTTGTACCCACATGGTTGTATTAATAATCTATCTCTGCTTTATTGCTGAAGTATTTGGAACATGTAGGGATCAATGGGAACTCAAAGGAGGAGTGGTCAATTACCTGTGTGGGAAAGGGACTAAAGAAGAGATAATACTTGAGAGAAAGAATAAGTGTTTAAGGCATGTTGTGGGGTGGTGGTGCTGGGGGAGGGTGTATTGGGAAGGGATTGGGTAGAAATGAAGGAATAAAAGATTAGTTCAGGCAGAGATATGAGCAAATACACAGAGTCAGAAGACATTCAGAGGAGTCTATTCAGTGGACAGCAAGAGGTTTGGTTTGGGTGAAGCACAGGAGAAGGCGTAGGATATAGAAAAATATGATAAATTTAACTTAGACATGCTGAGTTTGTATGTCTGTGAATCGTCCAGTTGAAGAGCTTTAAAATGATTATATATGGGTTTGGAGTAGTAGTAAGCCTATATAAATGGAAATATAGACTTCGGAGTTTTGAACAGTGTGAAAGTACAGGACTAGTTTGGAGAAAAAGAATAATAAAGCTGAATGAGTAGATGATTATGGTCAAAGATTATTACAGTATGGTTTAGGATTTTAGAAGTAGAACAGTTCTGAGTTGTGGTAAACTCTAGGATGAGAAAATCCAAATAAATGATGAAAAGTACCTTTTCTAATTACATTTGCAAATGGCTTTGATGCTTGGAGAATGATTTTCAAATACAACAATGAAGGGGCATCATGAGACTCATGAAGAGTGGATTAGGAGTTTAAAATGTCTTCTTTTCCAGCTGCCCTACCAAACTCCTCTGCATGACTTAGTCTCTCGTACAAAGTAACGGCTCTTGGGATCATATGAGCTTTGGATTTTCTTTAGCCTTCTCTAAAGTAGAGAGAGTTGGGTTAAGTAATTTGATGCCTATAAGCTTCTCTACATGCAAAGTAAATAGAGCGAACTGAGTTGTCAACAGGGATGTAATGAAAATATTTGAAATTAGCTGTCAGTAGTGAATGTTGATGTATTCTGAGGTAAGTTAGGAAATTTGACCAAGGTAGGTTTGGAAGTGGCTGTAATTACAGATGAAGTTGGTAGTCTTCTGAAGATTGCATTTAAACTCTTCTACTTGTGGGGAAGTTCACTTGGGTCATAGGTGTCTTGGGTGCCTGATTGTCATCCTCTTGAGAATGTGAATGAACTTTATTCTATTGCTTGTTCAGAGACTATGTGCTGCTTTGTTCTCAGGCCTTTAAGGGGCACTGATTCTCGCCCTCTCCCCCATTTCACCCTGCACAATGATGCCCTGTAGATGTTATATGGTAACTACCACTCTGAAGTCTTTTGGAACAGGAACATAACAGATTAATCCCATTTATTGAAAGCAGTTCTTGCTGGCTGTATATTTTTGTGTTAATTATATCAAGTTGATTTTGGCCATTATCAAGCTTTTTAAGTCCTTAAGCAGTCATTTACCACCAATATAGAGACGATAAAGGGATATATGCACAAAAGACAAAGCTAGACAAATGCATTCTCCTTAGTGCTATATGGGGTTTAGGTCAGAAACCATGCAGCCATCTCCTGGTCTCCTGAGCTGGACTATGTGTGAATTGTCTGAACACCTTTCCCCAAAGTAGGTCTGAGGCTCAGACTGGAAATATGCACTGCTGCTTCCTCAGTCTCTTTCCTTGAGTTTTACTCTGTACCATTGGTCTTTTAGCTGTTTCAGTCTTGGTATTCAGAAGAAGACAGAAAAGACAAGCAACAAAAAAGGAGAACAGATCTCTGACTGGCCATCTCAGGAGGACTGAGGGGGTTTCTGCAGTCCTCGGTCCTCCTGGAATCCTGATTTCTGTTTGCCTTTCTAAGGATGGGTTGTGGAAGCATTAAAAGAAAAGGAGAAAAATGAAGAAAAGAATGACACTCCCCTGCTGTGGTATGGGGGAAGAGGAGAGAGGAAGGCAGGAGAAAGAATCCAAAAAAGAAGGCAGGACTCCAAATTACCAAATCTAAAGGAAATGCTATGGTCTCAGAAGGCAGAGTTTTAACCTTTGTCCAAGTCATACCAGAAACTTTACCCTGTGAGGCCCGATACTGTCCTTGCCCTCCAACATCTCCATCATGTGATCTCTTTAGGACTGGGTTAAGGGAATGGGAGAAAGCCTTGGAATCTGGGCAACAGAATCTGTTTATTCATTCAACTTATATGAATATTTGTTGAGTTCTCACTTTGTGCAGGCATTCTTCTATGTATAGTGTGCAAATCTATTGAATGTGAGAAAGAGAGGGAGATTGAAGAAAGACTGAAATTGTGGTGATTTTCTCTGGGTTTAAACAGATTAAAAGCATATTCCCATCACTCTGAGGTATTCAATCTATTGTAGGAACAAGTGTTAAATAGCATGTGGGTGGGTAGTTTCTACACCACTGCTTGTGAGATTTTAGAGGTTTTCATTCCCTTCCTTCTATATATTTTTAAAATCATTTATTAATACACAGTATTGAATTACTCAGGATTGGGAAATTATCCAAGTCTATTTTAATTCTGAGTTAAGAAATTGTTTGGGAGACGTACCAATTTATTGTTTTGGCAGGTTGAATTGGCTTGCTTAAAATGGTTCCATGGTTTTCACTCTTTTGAAAGCCAGGATAAAGAGTGCCAGGTTATTTGGCAAGACTAGTGTCCTACTGTGCAGTCAGACAGACATATGCTGAACTGTGGAATAAATTCAAACCCTTTCCTGGACTGAAGGTCCCATGTGCCCTCTGAGGATGTAGTTTACTGTCACTCATATAGAACTTTGCATTGAAGACTCTCAATAGATAGCTAAGATGGTGAGTTTGTGGCTTCTTACTGGTTGGGAGCAAACATGAGCCGTTCTGATTTAATGTGCAGTTTCTGGACTGCTGGTAAATTAGCTAGAGGTTACCAACACATAGGGATGTCCCCATGCTGATATTTGGCCAGAGAAGCTTGGCACCATAGCATGGTTTCCTGGCCAACCCTCATAAGCAAACTGGCCCAGAGTCTGACATTTGGAATTGACAATAATCCAACACTAAAGTGCATCTTTGGAGAACATGTAAAGTCATGTTTTTACCTGTTTTTTTTTTTTTTTTCCTTTCATCATTATTTTTTCTTCTTATAGTTACAGTTGAATTAAAATGTCTTTCCTTAGTGCATTTCTCTATTAATAATTACATTTTAATTCAGCCTATTTACTCTGCTGTATTACTTTCTAAGTGAAATTATTAGCTATTTCTAAAGAAAGAATTACTAGAGTGCTCCCTGTATTTTCTGCTAAGATTAAGAAGTTAAACTCTCTTTTTGGGCATTTTAGGAGGTTCTATATACTTCTGATGATGGGATTTGGAAACTCCTCCCTAAGTACTTTGAGTGAAGAGTCTGATAGGAATAACTGGATATGAAGATGTAAAGTTAATGACATTATCATCTTATAACAAGAGTCTTGTCCCTTGTGGTGAACTTGTCTGTGAAAATGGAGAACCTGAACAGCAGTAGGTTGATCCCTCCACTTAAGTGCTTAATTAAAGACCCTTGAGCCTTCCTTAGTGGAAAGTGAGGAGATTTCTAACAGGAAGCAGTCTACAACTTTGGCATAGAATGCTGGAGGTTGGAGAGCTCCATCACCCAGACCAAACCTGGTTCAATCTTGCTACTTACTTCATGTTTTGAATAGATTAGTGTCCACCTTGACTGCATCTGTAGTTAATTATTCATTCACATTTGGGTTTCTTTCTCTAGGTCTCCATTTTTGTCTTATTTCAAGTTTTTATAGTACTGCACATGAAGGTTGACTCATATGTGTCTTGTTTAATTATTTTGTCCAGCTATAAATTCTATTCTCTCTAGCAGAGTTCAACTGATTTTACTCTAAATTTCAAATAACTTTAGCTTTATTTTTTAATAACTAGTCATGTGTTTTATGACATAGGTGCTCTCTTATAATTTATGTTCTCATTTGAATACTTGCCTGTACTGCTTTGTTGAAATGAGATTAGCTCTGAATTGATACAATCACCTATTTCCAGGTGTAATGCAGTCCTGAAAATGTGTACAAAAACTGGCTGCATCAAAGATGAACAATGGACTGGAGTGTTATCAAAGTACCATGGAATGGGATGGAGAGCTAGTGCTAAAGAGCTAAAATATATTATAAAACTTTACTTACTCCTTGCCTTTGAGGCACTATATTCATTGATATATTTATCTTGTTTTACACATGTTCTTTACTTTTTTCCTTCCCCATTGAACACACAATTGATAGACATAAGTCCCACAATACTGTGATTAAGTTAGGACTTGCCATTTTCTGAAGAGCTAAGAATTTGCATCTTTGCCCCTCTTTTGTATTATGATTTTGATGAGATCTTTGCTTTCTTATCATTTAGCTTAGTATATAAATTAACTTATTTTTGTCTCATTTTGGTTAAAAATACTAGGGGCAAAAGGAAACAAAACATTCAAATAATTGTACAAAAAAGATACTGTGACACAGACAAAGATGGTTTTCCTATTGAAACAGAACTGAGGGCCCAAGTGGACACCAATGGTGCCAAATGGTGGCTAAAATGCTCACCGATTAGTTTATATTGAAAAGTCCAGTTTAGGATAGAATAAGTTTGTTTAGGGATGTCATTATGGAAGTGTGAGTCATACCAACATCCAAAGTTAGATATATGAGATCTTCATATAAGTATGGCTGTGACTTTTTAAAAAATTGCCCAGGAGGGGGGCGGATGTGGCTCAAATGGTTGGGCGTCCGTCTGCCATATGGAGGGACCTGGGTTTGATCCCCGGGACCTCCTGGTAAAATAAAAAAAATATATAGAAGGCGCATGGGCTGCCAGGCTCTGTGTGCCCGTGAGCCGCCAGGCCCCGGGAGCCAGGCAGCAAGATGATGACGTAACAGGAGAGAGATGCAGGGGAGAGACAAGACGAGATGCTCTGAAAGCTCAAAAAACAAGGAACCGAGGTGGTGCAGGGGGCAGAACACCTCTCTCCTACATCGGAGGTCTCCAGGATCGAATCCTGGTGAAGACTGGAGGAGGAGGATAAGAAGAGATGGCAGGAAACGGACAATGGAGAATTGCCCAGCAAATGGACACAAAACAGCAAATGGGGAAGAGGGTGTTTAAAATGGATAAAGTAAATAAATAAAT